>SDVV010045758.1:0-10038 GCA_016164225.1 Gammarus roeselii
GAGAGAGAGAGAGAGAGAGAGAGAGAGAGAGAGGGAGAGAGAGAGAGAGAGAGAGATATCATTAGGCGTGTTCATTGGTCGGCTAGTTGCGTTCCGTTTTCTTTCGGAGTATCAGCATTTATGTACTAGCTTTGCCGGGACTTTGCTCATCAGTTGGGGGTTCTGCGTGGGAATCAAAATTGTCGCTTTTTGTCCGTATAGTTTCAGGCGGCACTTTCTTATGCAATGTTTTCAATCTGGCTTGTGTCATCGTCACCAAGTGTCTGCCTTTTGTGTCATGCATATAAAAATCCATGGTGGAAAACAGCAATCTTTCAGACACCCACTTACCGATATATTTCTCCCTTTTCTTGAAAGCGCATATTGCAGTTTGGTTGCACAAGCCTGCTCTTGAATCTGTTTGATGTTCTTTCTGTTTGATGCTCTTGATTCTGATTGATTCTGTTTGAAGAAGCATTTTTTTAACAAATTGGAGTCGTTTCCGTTGAGGAAATCACCTTTTTTCTAATATGGATCCAATCACTCTTTCCATTCCTAGATTATCTCACACTCTTGTATTCGTTTTTTTCAGAGGTCTTCCGTCTTTTTTATCTTTCTGTTCCATCGTTTGGGAACCTGATGAACTTTTGAGGTTCATCTTCCAACCGCGGTTCACCTCATTTGCTTTCAATAATTAGAAAATTAATATTATTCGAAACAATATTGCAAATGACTGTGAGAAGTACAGGTTTTTATTTCTGTGATATATGCGTTACAATTATTTAAGGTGTCTTGTATTGTCCACTTTCAACTTCACCTCAATGAAGAACACTTCCTTCTACAAACTTTTGATCTGGATTGTTCTCTAGTCTTAATACGTGCGAAAAATATCAATGGTTAACAGAGCTCATCAGCTGCGGACCAGCTAAGGTAATGAGATTCAGGGCTGTAATGGTGAGGATTTTCAGATCCAGGGCTGTAATTATGAGGATTTTCAGATCCAGGGATGTAATGGTGAGGATTTTCAGATCCATGGCTGTAATGATGAGGATTTTCAGATCCATGGCTGTAATGGTGAGGATTTTCAGATCCAGGGATGTAATGGTGAGGATTTTCAGATCCATGGCTGTAATGATGAGGATTTTCAGATCCATGGCTGTAATGGTGAGGATTTTCAGATCCAGGGCTGTAATGGTGAGGACTTGCATTTCTTCATTCTGCTATTGGAAAAAAAATCCTGAAGGAGCGACGAGTGTCGGTGTATGGGAGTAGTTTTGTGTGGAGAAGTCATCCACCCCATCCACTATATGGGTGATTGTGTAGACATTTTTCAATTCAGTTATTTGTGTTCGGTAAGATGGAAGGGGGAGTATAAATTAGACCAACGTTCAATTAGAAAACCACTGACTTCTTTGATAATCATCATGTCCTTCCCGGATTTGATAATATAAAAAATCATATAAGTTTGCCTCTATTTTACATTTATTTCATGTAACATGTGTAACCAGTTACTTTGTTGACACATTGTTTTCCTTTCTGATGTTCGTATTAATGATGATATCTAATAAATGTATGATTTCCCTCTTACAACCAAATTTTGGTCTTCTCGTTGGCCTACGCCCCTAACCTTTGCTTTCATTACCCTTTTCACCAATCTCCCATAATTCATCACCAACATTTATACAGGCCACCTCGAATCCCGTGAATCAACTCTGTCCACTAACGATTTTTTCTTGTTCTGTCACAAAGTCTTCATAGAAAAAAAATAGAAGCTGTCGTAAGTTCACTCAGTCAAAACACGAGTCTCGTCATGTTAATAGAGCCGTTTTTGTTATTTCTCCTTTTATAGTCGACCCTGACCATCAATATCAAGCAGCCAGATCCTTATGGTATCTTTCGACGGGTCGACTGCCCTTGCCAGATCATGTCACTGGCTCAACGACTCGTTAACTCGACTTGAAGTACAAAATGGTTTCAACGAGTTTTCAAACGGATTTGAGAGTTTTTGAAATAGTTTTTACCATTAAAGGGCCTAATTTTTCATATGCATGGTTAACATAAATAAGTTCATCGTTTATCAAGTGAATAGAACGCTTCAAATAAATCATACACAAAGTCCATTGACACCAGTCGGAAGCTGAAAATAAGGAGTTTGAGATAAACTTACTTTGGAAGATATAAACAAATTTCTGATTGTGAAGAAGATTTATGCAAACAACTGCGGGGAAAGGCTACACTTTGCGAAGTCATTCATTTAAATGTGTCTAGAAGACGATAAAATTGATTCGCAGTTGATGAATGACGAAGCACATATTCACCTAATTAGTTTTGTTAATTGAGAAAAGCCCAGATTTTAGGAAGTAGAAAATCGCAACCTCTACAAGGAAAGAAATTACATTCTCAGCGCGAAACTGTGTGTGGGGAGGGGGTGGTGCGGGGATTTAATGGGTCTCTTTCGCAATTGAGAAAGTGGCCGAAACATGTTCCATACATTTTCAAGACCTGCTGTTCGTCATCGGCAAAATCGTCACGACCTGTGGTTTCAACAGGGGCAACTTGAATATATCTTCACCTGCCGTCGAGCTGCTCTCGCCTGGCACCCAAGAGCACCGAACCTACCTGCTCTATAATATTTTATCTTGGGCTATCTAATGGAAAGTGTCTATGCCAATAATCCGGGGATTTTGAAAGAATTTATGTAGAGCTTCAGCGGCAAACTTTTTTTCTCTCTACAGTTGAAGTCCAGGTCTGAGCAAAATGAAACTAAGAACAACGACATGGATACCACACACGTGAACATTTTTAAATATCTGTGTACCATGGCTTGCAATCACCACCGCCGAATGGTGTGTGTGACCGCATGCATGCCCATGGTGGTGTCTGCAAGGACGGCTCTTGTAGATGCAAGTTAACGTGCACGAGGGTTCATCTTTCTATACATGCCATGACAATGCCACTGTATTAGACTGCATAACACGGATTCAATGCTCATTTTTTTACATTGTTTTCTTGGAATATTCCAACTCAATAAACCAGATTTATCGAAGGTACACTCATACATCTCAGTTTCATCAACACGAGAGATAAAAGTATATTAAAGCAACAGCGATGATCTCGTTAAACGATTTCTCACCGATTCAATGAGAATGCATCACTGAACAGAGTCTGGTGACAGGACGTCGTAAACATGTTCCGTCAACAGTGCTTGCTATAGAGAGGCATTACGGACAGTCTGTATTGCGAATATTGAAAACAGGGCCGGGGTAATCGCCAAATGGTATACAATCTTATTGATTTTAATTTCTGAACCCATGCGTTAGCAACATAATATATTGCGCCAATAAAGAAATCAATGCCACATGTCCAGTGACTTTCTTCGTTGATTCTCAAAACACAACGTAGCGCTATTTGAGGGTTACGGGGAAACATGACCCTCAATATAAAATATAAAAATAGATATATTTCTATAGATATATATTACTATGGGATGCAAGGGAAAAATACGATGAAGGATGGTGAGTTCAAAACTTTTGCAGGGAAAGGTAACGACTGTCATGCAAGCATTATCAGCATTTCTATACAGATCAATTATTTGGATCAGCGAATATGAAATAATGTCACTAATATCAATACAGTCATTTTATGCGATGATGTTGAGAGGGGAGGGGTGACTGAAGTTCAATTTTTACAAAATCATAACCTGTTTTCAATACTAAATAGATGTCAAGCCTCAGTATATAACCAAAGCGCGTTTCAGTATGTATTATTAACATGAAATCAAAAACTTGAAATTAGTCGTGATTGTTTCTAATCAGTTTTGTAAGTGTTTCATTTGATAGTGCGAGAGTCGCACTTTTTGACAAACGAACTTTTCCAATGAATGTCGTATCTCTTTTTGTTTTTAACAATGAGCAATAAACGTTATTTATCTTAAATATTATCATAAAAAATGTTTTTCTAATAACAATCACATCGGATACCGGGACAATTCACTGCGGATAGTTCATTTTCGGCCTGGTTTGCGGTACCAGAAAATTACCGCGCATCCTCCGCTTTCGCCCTCACAGAGTTTCAAGTCAGTAATTTACGAGCTGCTTTTAAACGACCATTCTCCAAACAGCCGTTACAGAGCCCCCGGAGACAACAGCCCAAAGACGCGGTGAGGTCTTTCTTACAGATATAACTTACAGATATAACTTTTAAAAAAATTATGCTATGTAAATGTCAACTAAACACTGCCCTTACAATGTCTGTCGAATCTACCTTGCTGCTTTTGAGTTAGCAATCAGATGAAACAAACTGAGCACCACGTCTATAATATTTATTGCAAATAATCGAAGTAAAAACGCAATAAAATATAATATTTTTCGAATGAATGATTCCCAATGATACCGACATCTCATAATACACAATTGGAAAACACACATTTACATTTTTTATTCCCGATGAGATGAGTAGCGGGAATACTGAAATTATATTGATATTCTATATACAGCGCCGCATTCAATACTGTCAAAGTTAGGGCAAAGGTAGACAATTGTCTTCAGTTTTTCTGAAAAACATTAATATGTTCCTGACGCCGTGCGAAATAATGAGTTCCCACAAGAACTTCCGTAATCACACAGGAAAAGAATCGGTAAGCCAGGAAGCAAACATAGTCGAAGTGACTTATTCCTGGCACACTAAAGTCCAGCTCCTGGAACGCTGGACTATGTTGTCTGCAAACATTTTATCAACGAAAACTCTGCTCTGAAAGTTGAGAAATACTTGGCAGCTGAAGAAAGGGCAGCTGACGAGCATTGGAGAGTCTGGATGAAGGAACGAAAGGTTATGATGCTAGTTTTTATGCATCATTGTTTGATGTTCTGAAGTAATTTTTGGGTGTGTCCAACTCTTTCAAAATCATTTGTCACCTTTATTTCTTGCTTTATCCGTAGTTTTTTACAGATATCCATCAATACATGTATAAATGTTCGTTTATTGAAGATGAATTTAGTTTTTTTGATACGCAACTTATATTATTTTCTTCTGCACAATTTCGGTTTACACCGCCGGCTTACAACCGGCGGCGTGTTGCAAAAGTGGGACATAAACCTAGTCTTGACGGTCCATTTGGTTGAGATACGATGCAGTTCTCTATATTTTTTTAATCAGTCTCACGCATTTCGTTGTTGAATGTTCCTAGTTTCAATTTAGGGTCGGATATTTTTTTAAATCTTGAATGTAAAATTATGTGTAACTGGGATGAAGCGTAATTGGTTATGGGTAGCATTTCATTGTACCATTTCGAGTGTTATGTCTAATATATTTTTGTTGGGCTATACTTTTTAATTGACAGCTAAACTCTTGAATATTGTACCACCATTTTACGATTCGCATTGCTCTTTTTCGACATAATATATACCCCTTCATATACATTTCCTTTCTTTTTCATCCTAGATCATTAATGTTTAAGATTATTAAAATAAGGTAATGCAATTTTTTTCGTTTCGTATAGACATAGACTTACACCCGTTTCTTCCTTGTTATGAGGGTGGCTAAGTTAGACTGACACAGAGGAGGGAGGCGCCTTATCTCCCCGCCACAAGACCGCCGTGTCCATGCCGAGGCTTGAACTCACAACATGCAGCACAAGAGGCTGGCACTGCAGTCGGATGCGCTAACCACTTTCAATATGCATCAAGTCAAAACTTTTATTTCGTTCCATGACTATTGATGTAAGAGTCTCAACCGTCAGCAGAAGGAGCCGCATTTTTTTAATCACTTCTTCGGGTCGGTCAATAATTACCTACTATTATCATACATGTCTTCTGAGGGCGGTCGTTCCAACGTCACACAAAAGCTTAAATATCGCTAATATTCGAGCCTGGTCATTCCTACCCAATGCATGACTCGGACCAATCAGATTTATTTCAAAGGCATTTAAAGAGAGGAGCGACTCGTAGCCCTGGTGCCTTCGGCGGCATTTGCAGTTCCTTAACTTCGCTAGGGTAAATGTCTCTGACGCTAACTGCCGCTATATTGCGCAGCGCAAGATAGGGCGATGTTTTGCTCTTATGCTGAGGCAGCCGCTCAGGGCTTTTGAAGAAGAATTCCAACAAATGTTTATCTCTGTTTCTTTATTAAAACATATCTCATGTGATATGTGGCGTGAGTAACATGTAGAATAACGCATTTCTAAATTAATTTTGGATAGGAAAATATAAACTCCACTGACCAAAAAAAAAAGTTTTGACATTTAGAAATTATATGTTTCTGTTCACAAGTGTGTAAACTTTTCCCCCTTTTCTTTTGAGGAAGGATTGAATTGAAAGAAAGGTCGCTGTCTTCGTATCCCCGCACTACGAGTCTATTTTCTAGCCGTCCGAACTTATTTCGTTCAACCCAATTGATTGTAAAATAAGTATCTGATGATTTTGACAAAGGTATATACTCTTCTGATGACTTTGTTATGCGTTCGATTGACCGCATATAAAGCATTATATTCCCTCACGGTGTCCCTACACGTAACTGTTTTATTTGTCAAAACCATTCTTTGATATCCCGGAGGTTTGTTATTGATGGTCTGCTGGTCGAGAGTTTGGACTCTCCCGAATGAAAATCCCCCCACATTTACCGTCATACTATTCTTAATTAATGCGTGGATATTCGTCACTATAATGAACTTTCTACACTAGCAAACATCGTTCAAGGATGTCCTGACGTTGATGAATGACATCAATTGAATAATTCTAATACCCCAAATTAGTCCACGGTTGACGAGAACAGAGTTCACCAGTTCCACCAATGTCTACTGAACATCAGTTCCACCAATGTCTACTGAACATCAGATCCACCAATGTCTACTGAACATGATGATATCACACAGAAGTTGAGTTGACCTTCGACACATCATTCTAAATACTTCACCTGATGTCCGCAATCGAAGATCCGTTATTTCTTTGCTCTGGGTCATGTGGATGTCACCTAGCATCCACCGAAAGAACTTGTTCTTTGTTGAAATTTAGGAGCACAGTTTCTTTCATGAAACCTTATAACATAGATAATTTCTGTCGAAATTGATATAAATTAAATTAAAACAAAACGATCTTTCTCTAAGAGCTAAATCGTGTTAGACATCTCCGAAACATACGAAACCAATTCCATGTATTCAAATAGGGATGTTGTCACGAGGGGACACAGGGTGCTCGACAAAGCGGGCCCTGTGCTCCTAGTGGCCACCGGCAAGGAAGAGACTTACTAGGGCATGAGCAGCTCTCACGGATTGTTATTTTCTCCCGGATATCCTCAAATTATATTTGATCTCCCATAGGAAGAATGTTTTGCTGCAGAATGCGGGTAATGTTGACAACTGATTTCCGAAATGTATAATAGAATCGATGAAGAGAAGAAAGGAGTGCGGTTTTTGACTGTCAGCATTGCAGAGTTCGAAATATTGAACACATTGGGGACTCTAATTATTTGATTCGGCCTATACTAATTGAGACACGAAAGATCAAGTACCAAATCTGCACGTTTGGAACGTGTGAAAAAATATTTCCGAGACACGTACGAAAGGAACAATTCTTTTCGTCTACGGATTGTACAAGAATCACCGCTAATTAAACTGCATACGGGTCACGCTTTCCAGAAAAAGTTCGCGTTGTTAGTACTAACATGTTCAACTAAAAATTGATGTCTGTCATTGAGACCAGGTAGTTTAAAATAGTTTCCTCCATTGACACTGTTACAGTTAAAACGGTTCCATGGTTTTGTACCAGCTCGTGACAGAGCGGCGTACAGCACGAGCAACTCTGGTTTAAACCAACTCTGGTTGAACAAGAGATTTAAGAGGAATATTACCAAATAATATAGTGGGTTATTAGCTTCCTCTCCAGGTTCTGATATATGTTGTTGCGAGTACCATCGCTAGGTGCTGTTTCCTGCTACAACATTTACATTTCTTGCAATGAAACTTCCCTTTGATTCTTCACTACATATATCAGCTGTTCTCTTTCCAGTAAAATACATTGAAATTGCAACCAAGTTTGGGCCAATAAGCCGGTGGTTGTCTTCTAACAATTGTAAACGCCTGTAAACATGCTGTTGGATAATCAAAACAAATTGCTATTTCTGACATGTTGGGACTGTTCCATGGATGAAACTAATTTTTATTTGTGGCAGTACAGATGTATCTTCATTTGTTTCTAAAACATCCTTATTTCTTCTTACAATATGACTATATGTCTCACACCATTACAATATCCTTATTTCTTCTGACAGTATGACTATATAACACACGCTATCAGAACGTCATTCTTCTTCATTACCGTATGACTATATGCCACACACCAATAAAACATCCTTCTTTCTTCTTACTGTATGACTATATGTCACACCCTTAAAAGATCATTCTTCCTTCTTACAGTATGACTATATGCCACGCACCATTCCAAAACGCCATTGTTGCACACCCAACTTTGGCAACAAACATTTTCCATCAATGTCAAGGCAATTTCAAATATTGTGTTTTCCTATGCCACACAGTACGTGAGTAAATGCAATAAGTAGCCTTATTGTGGACTTTACCTCTCAATTTCATATTACATGTCAGTTAAAACTGTAAAAAAGTTTTGATTAAAACTAAGTCTGTTGACCTTCATTATTTTGGTTATTTATCTTGAAATAATAGTTCAGCAAAAAGTTTTTTTCTGCTTCGACATGTTGGACAATGATGAATAGAGTATGTCCTCAACAATGTCCATCAGTTGGTAGGATACTGAGGTGACTTTACTAACTGACCACAGTTACAAGTTGATATTAAGTGTTTCGGAGTAACAAATGATTTATCCAAAACAATTCACGCTGACGATAACTTGTAACATAACATCTGAGTATTCTGATATTTCTGTAATTTGTTGTGGGGTCATAATATCGGAATAAATTTCCAATCCCTACATCCTCAAATCCTTGAAAGGTCGGTCAACGTTTATGCCGACCATGCATCAAAACGTTCGCATTTAGGCTGCCAAAAGACCCTCGGTTGGCAGCACCAGACGATTCCTAAGTCCATCCATAAACATGAATTTGTTCGGAATATTAATGTTTGTCATTCAGAATATTCAATTTACACACTTTTCAGTTAACAACTTGATGTTATTTATCCGTATGATGAAAATCGTTACATATTGTGTTCCTATAGGGAATATGATTCGAATCGTTATTTAGAACCAATCATCAATAAATAACTCTAAAAAACGTTCATTTACGAGGTTTAATATTATTGCTCTGAATAAATTGTTCGATCAACTCCTCAATTACCTTGCATTCGATGGTGGAACTCATAACTACATACAGACCGAGTTTGATAAAGATAACGATCAGCAACAGCGGTGGAGGGAAGCTGAGCGAAGGCTAAGATGACGCTGGAGGGACGATAAACAGACCAGGGATGACATGGTCTTGGAGCTGAGGATGACAGCCTCTAGTGACTGGGGAAGACCGCCTCCAAGAAGTGAGGATGTCAACCAGCAAGGGCTGAGAATTAAAGCATCTAAGGGCAGAAGAAGGTACCCTCAGATACTGCGGATGATGGCCTCCAGGGGCTGAGGATTTTATACCCCACATGACGAAGGATGGTTGGCTGCCGGTTCTGAGAATGATTGACTTTGGGGGCTGTGGATAATAACCTCCTGTACTGAAGGTAGCATTCATCTAAGACCAAATATAACACATCATTTCCTTCAAACTGATCACATAATCATTTTCCAGTAAACTCTTCGGTTCTGTAAATGTCATTCACTGTTCATAGAGGAACTGTACTGTGAATATTACCAACTTTCCACAGACTGATGATTATTAGTGGAATGCTGTATTGAGAAACATAAGAAAATTGTTTGTAAAATATCACATTTCTGTTTGAATTAACAAAATTTACTGTTATAAATACACTCAGATCAATATATCATTGAAGTAAACGTTCAATTTGAGTGCATCAGGGACTTGGAGATATTATACGTTCCTAAAGAAATGATATTTTCCTAATATGAGTAGAACAGTCTCAATATAATGGCCAGCGAA
>SDVV010045759.1:0-10038 GCA_016164225.1 Gammarus roeselii
ATATACATATATAAACTATAGAGCCAAGTGGAGAGGTTTGATATGAATAAATACCGAACCTAAGTATGAAAACAGGAAACATATATGTGAAATTCTTAGTTAGATTTGGTTAAGTTAGGCTGGGTTAGGTTTACGGCCTCGTACATCACAAAGCTATAGTGATAAATGCTACAGTGGATATAGCGAATGTTCGAATAAGTTTGATATTCTGAATTGGAACGCAATCTCATAACAAAGCCTGAATTAATAAATAATTTCTAACTATTGAAACTGCAAACGGCTAACAAATATTTATATAAATAAGACATTTGGGAATAAGCATCTAGTAAAGACATGCGAGTGGATAACAGAATTGAGATGTACAATAAACTAATGGAGTTTTTTAACACTAACACTCTACACAAATCCGGTAGAATAGTTCTCCAAGATGAACCCAAATCCAATGTCACGAGTTGAAACATACCAATATTTTGAACCGTTACATCCATGTAAGCGTATTTTATACCCAACATTACATGATATTTGGTGACTTTATACCTGATAAATATATATTCCTATGATAACCAATCAAAAACATACAACGACAACTATAAAATTGCTAAATAAGATTCTCTACTCTACCCTAACCAGCAATGATTAACTATGATATACGGTGTATCCTACCACACCCAGATGATAAATCCTACTCCAATATCCCACGAGATCTTGTTCATGACTAAGATCGTATACTAACATAACAGCATATCAGTCAAACCGAAAAATATCTGACATTTAAAACAAACACTGAATTTGATGCATAATAATGTAATAACTCTAATACGGGTAACCATATCTAATTCCTGTGAAACCCTGAATACAGTACAAAAATCCTTATATTACAAGACTAAAAAATATGTATTGTCTCGCAAAAATGGAATCTACAAGGGAAAAAATGATGGAGTGGAATATATAGACGGACATACTAACAAGGCTCACCAACTATAAACAGCCAGCTAACAGGCACAGCTTACAGCCATAACGACAATAAACGGCTAGTTAACGAGTCTACCAACAAGAACCTGGAGCGGCTAACGAAGAGTCAATACATAAACAGTATAATCAAAATCGTAAGCTAACCTGAAGCATTTACATGCATATCCCAATTAATAAATAAGGTGGAAAAGGCAGTAATGTATGCGACTGATATATAACAGTGACCTACAATAAATTTAGAGAAATACTTCTACATTAATACTGTATAGAATCTAAAATTTTGTAGAATTTTATTGATAAATCATACATCTTCAAAACCATCATAATACTACCATCGTAATTGCAAAATATGAACAGATGGCTGCCACACCGGGAATTTTCATTCCTATGTACCAGTAACAGAACACTAAATGTATATTTATACCCCTATGTACCAGTAACAGAACACTACATGTATATTTTATACCCCCATGCCATCTAAAGATTGTTCACAGGAGTATGCACCAATAGGATTATTTATTTGATCATTGTTCTATCAATCAACTTCCATGGGTGTATTTTCATGGTTGATGCAAGTAGTCTGTGATATCTCAATGGTGAGGATGGCAATAAATATCATGGTGATAATATAATCCCATTCTAACTATACCGATTCTTTTGTTGTGTTCCCGTTTAATATTGTTCCATAACTCTAAGAAAAGGTTAACTTTTGAACTGGAACAAGTACGGCTGATGCCATTTTTCACTAAATGATTTATGATTTGATTCATTGACCCGAAGGCTATTTTTGGGCGGCGTATTTATTGATCTTTCTAAAGCCTTAGGAAGAGTAGACTGTCGCATACTGCTTCAGGGGAATTATGATTGATTGTTTCGGGTCATATTTATGTATCGATCCCAATATGCCTCCAATGCCACGAATAATTCTACACATTTAAAATTAAAGTTGTCCTTACACAGCCTCAACTTTGGGCCCATTGCTGGATGGCATGTGTCGTTTGTCTAAACAATTGCAGTTTGTCCACTTTGCCGACGATAGCACGGCTTTCACATGTTGTCCGAGTTTTGATGTTGATGGGTCTTGAATAATGAGGTAACTTGTGGGAATCGCTAGCAAGTTGCAAGACGTTTATCCCTAAATACTGTTAAAAACAACGGTAGGATTATCCCAAATCGCTTTATAAACATAAATGTTAATTTAATGATTGGAGATACTGCTATTTTCCTAGTAAATGAAGGTATTTTTGCCGTTTTTAGAATTGAACACATAAATATGAAAGATCAGCCTTCTTACGTTTGTTATTAACTGTTAATTTGTCTAGAATTATGTACAAATTACCCCTCTCATTTGTTCCGCAAGAATTTACACAACCGTTTTTATTAGCTAGGTTACTCGCACAGACTTATAGCATCATCAAATGGGGCAGATCTTGTGGTGGTAACATGGATAGAGCGAGGAAGATAAAAAATGGGCAAAAGATCTATTACCTGGTGATCGCGATCATTTTTCGATCAGATTCAAAATTTACTGCCTTCACAAATTTACTGGACTAGATTCTCTGCAGCTACGAATATAAGCGGCCTAAAACTTCAATAACACGATTCATATTTTCCATGATGCACTGTGCGGTTTAGTTCGGCATGGGCTTTTATAAAACATATGTAATCGTTAAAAAAAATTGCCTAATATGACTGTGAGTGCGTACCGACCTGGTAGGGAAAGGAGTGAGGAGGAGAGGGAGCAACTTTGGACAGACCTGAGCGAGTATATTGCGAATTTTGAAAGTCAATTCAATGTGGCTGTGCTGGGCAACCTTAATGCAAGAGTTGGAGATGCAGTGATTGATAATGTAATAGGGAGGTGGCGTTCCTGGTAGTAATGACAGTAGAGAAAACCTTACAGGTCTGTGCATGGAGCAGGAGCTGGTCGTCGGAAACAGCCTGTTCAAAAAGCGAGATATCCACAAGTACACAGGAGTAAGGATGGTGCTGATTTCGAGAAGAGTGGTGGGGAGGCTGTTAGGTGTGCGGGTGTTGCGAGGGGAAGGTGGAGGAGTGTCTGACCATCTGCTTGCGGTAGGAAGATTATGAGCGGAGCATAGGCGGAAGGGGAACAAAAGGGGGGAGAGGAAGACAGGTAGGGAAAGTGAGTGAGCTAAATGTGAGAAGCAGAACTCAGGAGTTCCAGCGGGCGATCAGGGAGGAATATGACAACGTGAGAGGGCAGGACCTGCAAGATGCGAAGGAAGAATGGGAGACGTTCAGAGATGCCTTGTTGAGATGTTCGAGAAATGTGTGTGGTGTGCGCCGTGCAGGTGGTTGCAGACGGAAGGGCTGCGAGTGGTGGAACGAGAAGAAAATAAGAACTTTTGAGGAGTGGCTGCAAGCGAGGTCGGTGGTGGCCTATGACAACTATAAGGAGAAGAGGAAGGAGGTAAAGCGAGTGGTTAGGAGAGCTAAAAAGGACGCTGATGCCAGGTGGAACAAACGGTCGTGCCAGAATTTTAAGGAGAACAAAAAGATGTTCTAGAAAGAGGTTCAGAGGGTGGGAAAGGGAGAGACCGGATAGGAGAAGGTGGTGAAAGATGAAAACGGCCAGTTGTTGAGGAAAAATGGTGGTGTACGGAAGAGGTGGGCCGAGTATTTTGATGAATTGTTTAATGTCGATAATGACAGAGAGGCTGACATTGTTGCTGTGGGTGGTAGTGCGCGGATGCTGGTTTATGGAAACTTGTTGCGGGCATTACTGGGAAAGAGGTGTAGGAGGCGGTGGAAGTGATGAAAGCAGGGAAAGCCCCGGAATAGATGGTGTTGCGACCGAGTGCCTGAAAAGTGGTGGAGTAACGATTGTCGAATGGCTGATAAGGCTGTTGAATCTGTGTTTCGCAGCGGGCGTGGTGCCGATTAAGTGGCGAAGTGCTGGCATTGTCTAGCTGTACAAGGGTAAAGGAGATAAACACGAGCGTTGCATCTCGAGAGGTATCAGTTTATTATGTGTGATTGGTAAGTTGTACGGGTGAGCGCTGATCAAAAGGAGAACATACTGTACGGATGGCGCAATTGGAGAGGAACAGCGTGGTTTTAGGAGTAGTAGAGGGTGTGCCGATCAGATTTTTGCAGTCAGACAAGTCTGTTAGAAGTACCTTGCGAAGGGAAATAATGTGTTCTGGGCCTTCATGGATTTGGAAAAGGCCTACGACAGGGTTGACAGGAAAACGTTGTGGAGGAGGTTGCGCTCTGTATGGAGTGGGCGGAAATCTGTTGAAAGCAGTTCATAGTTTCTATGTTGAGATCAGAGCATGTGTCAGGGTGGGCAACGAGGTGAGTGATTGGTTTATAGGGAAAGTGGGGCTGAGACAAGGCTGCGTTGTGTCTCCCTGGCTGTTCAATCTCTACATGGATGGAATGGTCATGGAGGTGAACGCAAGTGTATTGGGTCGTGGCTTGGAGCAGCTAGAAACGAATGGGCAGAGTTGGCAGTTGAGCCAGTTACTGTTTGCGGATGAAACGGCACTGGTGGCAGATTCAGAGCAGAAGCTGTGTAGGCTAGTTTCTGAGTTTAATAGAGTGCGTGAGAGGAGGAAGCTTCGAGTGAACGTGGGTATAAGTAAAGTAATGATATACTCGAGGTATGTCAATGCGAGCGAAATTAGTGTCCTCCTTAATGGAGAAATATTGGAGGAAGTTCAATGTTTTAGGCATCTGGGTTCATATATGGAGAAGACTGAACTAGTGGAAACGGAAGTGAAGTCACGAGTGAAGGAAGGGTGTAAAGTGTTGGGTGCACTGAAGAGTGTAATGAGCTGTAGGACGTTGAGGATGGAAGCGAAGAGAGGGCTGTATGAGGGTGTACTTGTCCAAACTGTCCTCTACGGGGCTGAGACTTGGGGGGTGAGAGCAGAAGAGAGGAGAAAGTTGAATACTTTTGAGATGAAATGTTTAAGGAGTGTGGCTGGTTTGACGCTGAGAGACAGGATCAATAACGACGCTGTGATAGCAAGAACGGGGATGGTGAAGAAGTTACAGGACAGAGCTGATCCGCGTGTTCTGGGATGGTTCGGGCACATGGTGAGGATGGATGAAGGATGATTGGTAAAAAGGGCGTTGACGGCAGAGGCGAGTGGACGTAGGCCTAGAGGGAGACCAAAGTTTGGGTGGATGAAGGGTGTGCAGCAGACGTTAGGAAGGAGAGACTTGAGTGTTGAGGTAGCGAGAGGGTGTGCAATGAACAGGCTTGAGTGGAGAATGATTGTGAATGGACGATTTTTGACGCTGCCTTGATGAGCTTTCCCGCCCTTGGCATCTCGTTGAAAGACGGGATGGTGGTGGGCGGGGGGGGCATGGTCATCATGACGCGGCAGGGGTAAACCAGTTATACTGTCAGGCCCTTCTGCCAACAATGACCTGGACTGCACTCATGATCGGGAACGTGTGTAGCGGGGTCTCCCGGCCGGACCCTTTAGCGCAAAAGGGCTAAGTTGTGTGAGTGTGAGTGTATGAGAGTAGTGTGAGATGCGCCTTGCCGTCGGCCACCCCCCTTTTCTGTGGAATTCACCCTAGTGTCTGAATCTGAATCTGTATGACTTTTTTAAAGTTTCGTCCTAATTATTTGTACATCACCTCCTCTTATGATGAAATAAGGTACAAGTTCTTTGTTACATTCTCGCTCATTCGCGTTCGCGGGAATTCAATTACATGAAGTGATTTCGTATTTTTAAAATTGTAACGAGCTTGCATTGACCTATCAGGGATACTGTGTTTACTTTATTTAGATTTGGCCTTGTGTTCTACACTATTGTTCTGTCTTCAGTGAGTTACTCTCAACTCACCTATCAGTATCATCGTTCACCCCGCTCACCACATCGGGTTCACCATATCGATTCAGTCAAATCGTTCGACTTTACGATTCCATTTCTTCGATCTCTGTAGATCTTTTCCCATCCTCTTGTTAACTTAATTTATTAAATGCAATGAAAATTTTGGGAGCGGCTTGTTTCCCTTTTCCCATCCATCTTTCCTTTACTCCGCTCTCCTCACTCCTTGTCTCTTCGTGCCACTTCTTTCGTTGTTCTTATTCACTATAGTCGTCAGCTCTAATCACTTTATTTCTATTATTAGTTCTCAGGTACATACCAAGAGATTGTGGGCTTTTGCGTTCTTTTATAAAAAATGTTTGCCGCTACAATTCGGGTTCGAAATGAGCTCCCAAATTGATCTACGGTGGAAGCGTACGACAGCTGGCCTCTCTCCACTTTTTGGTTATGCGTTTTGCAGCTTTATCACACAATCTTTATATTGAAATTAGGTGATTAGGATGTGGCCAAAGCATAATACACTTCTCGTCCGATAAAATTATTTCTTGTGGACCGATGTTAGAATCTGATACCCAGAAACAAAACGACAAGCGTTGATTTTTATGAGTTTCACTAAGGTCTTTGCATTTGTGAATTTCGTACGGCTTCATCTTCAGTTGCGTTTAAAGAATATTACGAGTAGTGCACTTCTTGCAGTCAAAAGTTCTAGTAACTTGTCGAATGGAAGGGGTACAAATTTCCTGAATCTAATCACAAACGAGATGATTTGCTTCTGCCGGTATTGTTTAGGTCATGCGTCTCTAGGGCCGCTAAACATGATTGCAGAACAACGAACGTGATTGGAAACCGTCATGAAATGAAGTTGCTAAACGTGATCTGCACCTTTAACATTCGAATTTTCTTCATATTTTCGGCGACGGGATTCCCGTCTTCAAGGCTTGTGGTTTACTCGCGAGCATAACTAAGACAAGAAATGTTGATTATTTTTCGGGCATGTAGTATCGAGCAACAATTTATAGTTGATCAAAAATAGCGGATAATGCAAAATGTCTAATATCATATATACGATACTGTAATTCAAGGAACCTGCCACCTCAGCCCTGTCATTAGTCTTGGTGACGCACTTACGGGAGGAATTGCTGTAAGACGTGGAGCCTGCCACCTCAGCTCTGTCATTAGTCTTGGTGATGCACTTACGGGAGGAATTGCTGTAAGACGTGAAGCCTGCCACCTCGCTCTGTGTCATTAGTCTTGATGATGCACTTACGGGAGGAATTGCTGTAAGACGTGGAGCCTGCCACCTCGGTCAGTGTCATTAGTCTTGGTGACGCACTCTCGGGAGGAATTGCTGTAAGACATGGAGCCTGCCACCTCAGCTCTGTGTCATTAGTCTTGGTGACGCACTTACGGGAGGGCCTGTAAAGGTAGTGGCTACAGGCAGTTTGCTATTTGCACTGAAACAACTGTCTATGATTTTCGTTCTAGAATTCGTCTAAATATATCTGTACACAAATGTTCAATGGCGAACGAAAATTCGTTTATGATTTAAAACTAAGTGAAATCTTCAATGTCCATTTTCCGCTCTTTATTTGAACTCATCGGAAATTTGATTAATATTACCCATTGAGAAGCTTTGTTCACGTATAGTACCGTGAGAAATTTTTGTCTGAAATTAAATTCCACGTGAGGAAAATCGAATTTGTTTTTCCGATTACAGAGTATCGGAGGTAATCGCGGTGCATCAATCTAAGCACTCTTCTGTTGTACCGCTAATATTAGTACGAGTGTTAGAGGTAATCGGGGTTATACCTTTAATATTTGTGTAAGTGTTAGAGGTAATCGGGGTTATACCTTTAATATTAGTACGAGTGTTAGAGGTAATCGGGGTTATACCTTTAATATTAGTACGAGTGTTAGAGGTAATCGGGGTTATACCTTTGATATTTGTATAAGTGTTTGAGGTAATCGGGGTTATACCTTTAATATTAGTACGAGTGTTAGAGGTAATCGGGGTTATACCTTTAATATTTGTATAAGTGTTAGAGGTAATCGGGGTTATACCTTTAATATTAGTACGAGTGTTAGAGGTAATCGGGGTTATACCTTTAATATTTGTATAAGTGTTAGAGGTAATCGGGGTTGTACCTTTAATATTAGTACGAGTGATAGAGTTAATCGGAGTTATACCTTTAATCGGGGGGCACTAGGCTAAGCTCGTTTCTGTTATACCTGCAATATCTGTTTGAGTGGGGGGGGGTAATCGGGGGCATCAGGTAAAGCACGTTTCTGTTATATCTGTTCTACCTGTCTCAACATTACAGGTGATCATGAGACCCAGGATAATCACGCCTCGTGTCAGTTAATGATGGAGATTAATCGGTCGTCATTTGTAGGAAATATTCCTTAATGGTCTGGGTTAGGAACGCCTCGCCGCTTAATCTTGAATGATTGATCAAGGGTGCGATAGATGGAGTAATGGTGGCTCCACCATTGCTCTTAGATGATGGATAGGGGGTCACCGTGACACATCGTTCCAGGCAGAGAGCAGCGTGTGCTAATGTATTATTCGATGCGGAGGCATCACGTGGGCCTGTGTACAGTCGCAAGACAATGTATGCCTTTACCTTCTACATTAAAAAAAAACATGTGGTAAGAAACTATTTTTTGACAGAATGCAGACTTACTCAGGGATGGGCGATTTTGTATTATATGTATTCTGCAAGATAATTCGTTTAATACCAGAAGAGTACGCCGAAAAAATGTATAGATACAACTGCAGAAAGATAACCGGTATTACTGTGACGAACGCGGGTGACTCAATGACAAATTAATAATTATGCTGACAGGAAAGAATTCATGACAAGTTTATTTAAATATATTTCTTATAGTAGATATCACAGACGCATTGTTAATTGTGCTCCTCCAATTAACCGCACGTTTTAAAATGTTTTTGATGGAACCGTTTCCAGAATCATTTTAGAACATTAAAAACTTTAGCAGATACCGTTCTTTATTGGTATAAAAGTTGGTGAACTCTTTCTGCGAAAGAGTTCACCAACTGCCGAACATTTGTGCTGGTGATCGTCCATACGCACTGTAATGTCGTGGCACACTTTTGATGGCAATCGTCCATACTCATCGACCATACGCACCGTCATGTCGTTGCACGTTTTTACTGGCGATCGTCCAAAGGCCCTGTTATGTTATTGCACACTTCTGCTGGCGATCGTCCATACGCACTGCGCACTGCCATGTTGTTGCACACGTTTGCTGGCGATCGTCCATACGCACTGTCATGCCGTTGCACACTTTTGCTGGCAATCGTTCACAGGTCCTGTTATGTTGTTGCACTCTTCTGCTAGCGATTGTCCATAAGCACTGCGCACTGTCATGTTGTTGCACGCTTTTGCTTATGACCGTCCATACGCACAGTCATGCCGTTGCACACTTATGCTGACGATCGTCCATACGCACTGTCATGTCGTTGAGCAGGAATGAGGATGTGCGTTTTGGTGGTGTGGCAAATTCATTTCCCGATTATTCTTCATCAGCCACCTACCGCAGTCTCGAAGACACCAGCATGTAGGTACGTATATAGACCGTTAGAAACATTAATGTTATCATCAAAGCTGTAATGACATTTCGTGATGTACGATAACATTTTGGCAATGCAAATATGGACAGTGTTCTGCATGATGTGTTTTGTAATGACTTTGAACGTTTGGATTACAGTATATTAGTATACAGATTGAAATTGTTGTTTCTACTGTTCACGCAGTTCCAATACATAACACAAGGCCGGACAGCTGTTACTGCTTTCTTCAGACTCGTGCATTGCCAGGGCGGCGCTAGTGCTGTGCCCTAGCGTACGCCTCCTACTCTAGACCATCTCCTTCATGTTCGTTTGCCAGGGCCGGCGCTAGTGCTGTGCCCTAGCATACGCCTCCTACTCTAGACCATCTCCTCCATGTTCGTTGCCAGGGCGGCGCTAGTGCTGTGCCCTAGTGTACGCCTCCTACTCTAGACCATCTACTTCATGTTCGTTTTCCAGGGCGGCGCTAGTGCTGTGCCCTAGCGTACGCCTCCTACTCTAGACCATCTCCTCCATGTTCATTTCCAGGGTGGAGCTAGTGCTGTGCCCTAGCGTACGCCTCCTACTCTAGACCATCTCCTTCATGTTCGTTGCCAGGGCGGCGCTAGTGCTGTGCCCTAGTGTACACCTCCTACTCTAGACCATCTCCTTCATGTTCGT
>SDVV010045760.1:0-10038 GCA_016164225.1 Gammarus roeselii
AATCATCGTGTATGAAGGACAGTTGTGGTTAACAATCATCGTGTATGAAGGACAGTTGTGGTTAACAATCATCGTGTATGAAGGACAGTTGTGGTTAACAATCATCGTGTATGAAGGACAGTTGTGGTTAACAATCATCGTGTATGAAGGACAGTTGTGGTTAACAATCATCGTGTATGAAGGACAGTTGTGGTTAACAATCATCGTGTATGAAGGACAGTTGTGGTTAACAATCATCGTGTATGAAGGACAGTAGTGGTTAACAATCATCGTGTATGAAGGACAGTTGTGGTTAACAATCATCGTGTATGAAGGACAGTTGTGGTTAACAATCATCGTGTATGAAGGACAGTTGTGGTTAACAATCATCGTGTATGAAGGACAGTTGTGGTTAACAATCATCGTGTATGAAGGACAATATTCTTCAACACTCAAACATTGTAGGTTACCTAACAGCCCTAACTAGCGTACATGCGGGTAGAATTTAAACACTAAATTCTATTACATTCTATAAATAGGTTAATTATTAAACACCTAAAACGAAAAGTGTTTTAACCACCTGTAAGAGCTCATAAGAATACCACTAAATGAGCCACGTAGTTGATCCACGTTATATCTCAGCTTTTCAGATAGCATTGACGATGCAAGATTATGACTATGTCTGTCATATAACCCTTGTGAGTCATGTGTCAATTAACTGTTTTTGTTGATATGTGTAGGCATCAGGAGATGCTACAAAGCCAGCCGTCACTTCTTCAGGGCTCCAGCTGTGTCAACCAGCTGCTGCGCTGTAGAGGCTGTAGGGTGTCAACCAGCTGCTGCGATGTAGAGGCTGAAGGGTGTCAATCAGATGCTGCGATGAAGAGGCTGAAGGGTGTAAATCAGCTGCTGCGATGTAGAGGCTGAATGGTGTCAATCAGCTGCTGCGATGTAAAGGCTGAAGGGTGTCAATCAGCTGCTGCGATGTAGAGGCTGAAGGGTGTCAATCAGCTGCTGCGATGAAGAGGCTGAAGGGTGTTAATCAGCTGCTGCGATGTAGAGGCTGAAGGGTGTCAATCAGCTGCTGCGCTGTAAAGGCTGAAGGGTGTCAATCAGCTGCTGCGCTGTAAAGGCTGAAGGGTGTCAATCAGCTGTCTCGCTGTAGAGGCTGAAGGGTATAAATCAGCTGCTGCGCTGAAAAGACTGAAGGGTGTCAATCAGCTGCTGCGCTGTAAAGGCTGAAGGGTGTCAATCAGCTGCTGAGCTGTAAAGGCTGAAGGATGTGAATCAGCTGCCTCGCTGTAGAAGCTGAAGGGTATAAATCAGCTGATGCGCTGTAAAGGCTGAAGGGTGTCAATCAGCTGCTGCGCTGAAAAGGCTAAAGGGTATCAATCAGCAGCTGCGCTGTAAAGGCTGAAGAGTGTCAATCAGCTGTAGCGCTGTAAAGGCTGAAAGGTGTCAATCAGCTGCTGCGCTGTAAAGGCTGAAGAGTGTCAATCAGCTGTAGCGCTGTAGAGGCTAAAGGGTGTCAATCAGCTGCTGCGCTGTAAAGGCTGAAGGGTGTCAATCAGCTGTAGCGCTGTAAAGGCTAAAGGGTGTCAATCAGCTGCTGCGCTGTAAAGGCTGTAGGGTGTCAATCAGCTGCTGCGCTGTAAAGGCTGAAGGGTGCCAATCAGCTGCTGCGCTGTAAAGGCTGGAGAGTGTCAATCAGCTGCTGCGCTGTAGAGGCTGAAGGGTGTAAATCAGCTGCTGCGCTGTAAAGGATGAATGGTGTCAATCAGCTGCTGCGCTGTAAAGGCTGAAGGGTGTCAATCAGCTGCTGCGCTGTAAAGGCTGAAGAGTGTCAATCAGCTGCTGCGCTGTAAAGGCTGAAGGGTGTCAAGCAGCTGCTGCGCTGTAAAGGCTGAAGAGTGTCAATCAGCTGCTGGCTGTAAAGGCTGAAGGGTGTCAATCAGCTGCTGCGCTGTAAAGACTGAAGGGTGTCAATCAGCTGCTGGCTGTAAAGGCTGAAGGGTGTCAATCAGCTGCTGCGCTGTAAAGGCTGAAGGGTGTCAATCAGCTGCTGTGCTGTAAAGGCTGAAGGACGTCAATCAGCTGCTGCGCTGTAAAGGCTGAAGGGTGTCAATCAGCTGCTGCGCTGTAAAGGCTGAAGGCCTGGGCTAAGCAGAGCGTGACGTCGCTGATACTAACTAAATACGCTTTTATTTAAGGAGGGTCAATGATTCTCTCGAGGGGAAGTCATGTCATATTGTCAGTGAGAAGAGAAGATTGTTAGAACATGAAACAAAGAAGCAAAGATGCAACTCCACGTAGCAGTAATGTTGAGCAGTACCACAGAGCTGTAGTGTTGAGCAGTATCACAGAGCAGTAACGTTGAGCAGTACCGCAGAGCAGTAATGCTGAGCAATACCGCAGAGCAGTGATTAGTGATGTTGAGCAGTACCTGAGCAGTAATGTTGAGCAGTACCACAGAGTAGTAACGTTGAGCGTTACCGCAGAGCAATAATGCTGAGCAGTACCACAGAGCAGTGATCAGTGATGTTGAGCAGGACTTTAGCAGTAATGTTGAGCAGTATCACAGAGCAGTGATCAGTGATGTTGAGCAGTACCACAGAGCATTAATGATGAGCAGTACCACAGAGCAGTGATCAGTGATGTTGAGCAGAACTTTAGCAGTAATGTTGAGCAGTATCACAGAGCAGTAATGCTGAGCAGTACCACAGAGCAGTGATCAGTGATGTTGAGCAGTACCTGAGCAGTAATGTTGAGCAGTATCACAGAGCAGTAATGTTGAGCAGTATCACAGAGCAGTAATGCTGAGCAGTACCACAGAGCAGTAATGCTGAGCAGTACCACAAAACAGTGATCAGTGATGTTGAGCAGTACCTGAGCAGTAATGTTGAGCAGTACCACAGAGCAGTAATGCTGAGCAGTACCACAGAACAGTGATCAGTGGTGTTGAGCAGTACCACAGAGCATTAATGATGAGCAGTACCACAGAACAGTGATCAGTGATTTTGAGCAGTACCTGAGCAGTAATGTTGAGCAGTACCACAGAGCAGTAATGCTAAGCAGTACCACAGAACAGTGATCAGTGATGTTGAGCAGTACCTGAACAGTAATGTTGAGCAGTACCACAGAGCAGTAATGTTGAGCAGTACCACAGAGCAGTAATGTTGAGCAGTACCACAGAGCAGTAATGTTGAGCAGTACCACAGAGCAGTAATGTTGAGCAGTACCACAGAGCAGTAATGTTGAGCAGTACCACAGCGCAGCACCACGTACGTTACAGTACCAAAAAGCACATCACGGAGCATTACCGTAGCGCAGTGCAAGAGCAGCGCAAGAGCTGCGCAAGAGCAGTACAAGAGCAGCGCAAGAGCAGCGCAAGAGCAGCGCAAGAGCAGCGCAAGAGCAGCGCAAGAGCAGCGCAAGAGCAGCGCAAGAGCAGCGCAAGAGCAGCGCAAGAGCAGCGCAAGAGCAGCGCAAGAGCAGCGCAAGAGCAGCGCAAGAGCAGCGCAAGAGCAGCCCAAGAGCAGCGCAAGAGAACGGCAAGAGCAGCGCAAGAGAAGTGCAAGAGCAGGGCAAGAGCAGGGCAAGAGCAGCAAAAGAGCAGTGACACAGAGCAGTACCATAGAACACCTCAACGGTGCAGGACCACACAGTAGCACCACAGAGCAGCACACAGGGCAGCACCACAGAGCAGCACCAGAGAGCAGTACCACAGAACATCACCACAGAACATCACTGTAGAGCGCCCGGAGCAACAAAAGAGTGCAGCAGCAGAAGCAGTAGCAGAGAGCAGCGCCACAGCGCCGCATCAGAGATCCACACCACACAACAGTGTCCCAGAGCAGCACCACAGATCAGCACCATAGTGCATCACCACAGAGCAGCACTACAGAGCATTACCGTATCGTAGAGACGACGCAGTTTTCAACCGCGTTGCTCTCCCGCCCGGGGCATAAACCGATACCCTTTCTTTGCCCCGAGCTGTGTTCATGGCCACTTTCTGGCAGTTCTTATCGCTTCTCAATCAATTTTTACCGGCATTTCACTAAGCATAGAATATCTACATTTCATTTTTGAGTGAACGAAGTTATAACTCGCTATAGGAGTGAGGTCGGCAGAAATTGGATGTGTTGTAAAATTATATCGCTATTATGTAGGCTGGGAGACGCATACGATGAAACAGCGAGAGTGACCAGTTTGAACTTAGGGGTCGACAGACTCAGTCCAAGGTCAAGCGATGGGCATGATGGGCGAGTATGAGCATGATGGCAGCGTGATGGGCAGGGATAAGCATGCTTGCAGCGTGATGAGTAAGAATAGCATGCTGAGCGTATGTGAGATCATGAACATTTTGACGGCGTGATGGGTGGGAATGAGCATACTTCTAGCGTGGTGGCTTAGTGGTCAGCGTGGTGAAGACGATGAGCATGATAACAGCGGGATGGGTGAGTATGAGCATCCTGGCAGCATGATGGGTGATAACGAGCATGTGGTAGTGTGATGGGTCAATGCAAACATGCTACCAGCGTGACAGGTGAGGATGGCATGCTGGCAGCATGATAGCTTAGGATAAGCATGCTGGAAGCATGATGGGTGAAGATAAGCATGATAGAAGCATGATAAGTGAAGATAAGAATACAGGCATCACGATGGGTAAGATTACGTATGCTGGCAGCATGATTGGTGATGATCAGAATGCTGACAGCAAGATGGGTGTGAGCTCAGCTTGATGGGTGGAGAAGAGCATGCTGCCAGAGGAATGGGTGAGGACGAACATGAGCAGTGTGCTTCAAAACAAATTTTCAACTACTTCAACTACAATTAGTTCAGTGAACATTATTTTTGCGATTTACAAATTCTTATCAAATATATGAATTCTTTTTGAGTAGGACGGAAATTAATTACATGACAATCGTGAGATTGTCTTCATTCATGATGCTTGGTTCATTGATGCTCCGTTGCTGTAAGTATGAATGAAATAGAATCGTCAACTTATTTCTCTAATTAGTGTTTCACAACTCAACTGTAGCCATCTTGTTAGTCTCGCACATCCGTTACTATCTCCATAGTAAAGAAGAAGCAACACAATGGCACCCGGCCCTTGTCCTCAATGGAGCACCTCCTTCAGTAACCCTTACCCCACACTCCCCTTTTCACCCCCACCCTACCTTACACCCCCTGTCACCTCACCCAGCCCCAACCACCATCTGCCTCAGCCATCTGTTGGTTGGTGCAGTAAAGTTAATCTTATCTCTCGTCCAAGTTCAAAGGCTCAAACGAGGCGCGTCGCCCTGCCTGCAGTGTGCCCGCTTCCGGAGCACGGCGGGGGCGCGGTGACACCCTTAAGCTGGTTCATGATAGGTCAAGCGAGGTCTGTCTAGATGGGTCATAACTGGCTCACTTGTTAAACAGTCGATATATTTACACATGTATTGTCTTTTTGGATGACGATATGGGGCTGTAAATAGATGCTCCGACTGTAGGTATAGTCGTTTCTGAAGGTTGATGTTCTGACCGTAAGTATTATTGTTTCTGAAGGTTGATGTTCTGACCGTAAGTATTGTCGTTTCTGAAGGTTGATGTTCTGACCGTAAGTATTGTCGTTTCTGAAGGTTGATATTCTGACCGTAAGTATTGTCGTTTCTG
This sequence comes from Gammarus roeselii, assembly GCA_016164225.1. Lineage (NCBI taxonomy): Eukaryota > Metazoa > Arthropoda > Malacostraca > Amphipoda > Gammaridae > Gammarus > Gammarus roeselii. The sequence continues at coordinate 5,638 of SDVV010045760.1, forward strand.
AAGGTTGATGTTCTGACCGTAAGTATTGTCGTTTCTGAAGGTTGATGTTCTGACCGTAAGTATTGTCGTTTCTGAAGGCTCGTCAAAATCCAACTTTATGCATAATTCTCCTACTTCTTCTCACAAAAAAGTCCGCCCTTTTTTAATATGCCGAACAGGAGTAAAGACTTGCACTTAATCGACATATGCTACGCAAGATTCATCTGTAATAAATTCTAACGATTAGGAACCTTTCATTAGCATTCGCCACTTCGCTCCCTACAAACACAGAATAGTTAGCTATTTTTCCCTCGTTTCTACGTATGTCCTCCTCTGCTTATTCTGGGATTGAAATTAACTATTAATAGTCTCTGTGAGGGCTTGGATTCCACGAGGGGAATCATTCCTGACTCTTGTCATTAAATTTTTGGAATAAATTCAAATTTCCAGCTTGAACAAGCCTGAAATGGTGAAAAAATGGGCAGTAAAATTCTGTGTACGACAGGAACATTCCATTTATGTACACTCATACACTGTCTTAGAGATTGACTGTTATATTAAAGACTGCCTATTATATTATTCCATTTATGTACACTCATACACTGCTTTAAAAAAATCCCCCTATATCATTTCGTCTGTTGCAAGCAGCGTTCACTTTTATCATGCACTTTGGCTAAAACTAACCAGCTAGTATACACAGTTAGAACATACCAAGAAAACTAACGAGCTGGCTCACAGTTAGAACATACCAAGAAAACTAACGAGCTGGCTTACACAGTTAGAACATACCCAGAAAACTAACGAGCTGGCATACAAAGTTAAAGCATCTCGAGGGAGATAGTAAACGTGTTTCTCCTGGAGTACACATGTTGTGTTGGGCAAAACCAACAAAGGCAAACAGGCTCTAAGCAAACACGGTCTCTCAACAAACAACACAACCTGTTTGTTCATACCTTCCTTATCATTGCAATGCATTTAGACGGCAGAAGAAAAAAGAACGGCGAGTGTTGGACCAGACCAAGAAGATAAGATGGAGCTTCACATCAGATGTGCTCAACCTGCACACAGTTTTTTGTCATGGATCGCTATTGAACCGTCACCCAAACAGCAACGACTCGACAATGAGCCAGTGTCAAGCCTGTAATGCTATTGAACCGTCACCCAAACAGCAACGACTCGACAATGAGCCAGTGTCAAGCCTGTAACGATTCGACTGTGAGGCCACAAACCTTTCAGAAAGAGTCGACTTGCGCTGAAGCAATCAACATGAACCCCGAAGTCCACTAGTTATAGAGATGTGGCACTACCAAACCCTGAGAAGGCAGCGACGCATCATGGACTTTTTAAAGAGAACCTCTTGCTTAAACGTCTATCACTTTTACAAAGAGTATGATCGCGCAGCATTCCAATTATTTTCACTACCCATAAATTTTGGCATTCAACATTTTATTCTGAACGCTATTTCTAAATAAATACTTCGGTGCTAATGGAAAAAAAAAATCTGCGTTTTCGTAAAATTGCCGCGAGCTACGATTTTTAGCTGTCACATATTTTTTTTCGCATTCTGCAAACGCTAGCGAGTATTCGTAGGCATATTGCCTTTGGTTTACCATGTACAAGACTTCACTGGGCAGTAGTAATGGCACCTCAGAGTAACTATTCTATTCAGATCAACCTCGGAAAATAACTTGTTTTCCAATCGGAGCAAAATTTAAATATTTTAAGTTCAACTTTGGAAGGCTGTACATGCCAGTAACTGCGGCCAATTTGGCAGGAAGTGCGGCCACTTTGCCAGTAACTGCGACTGCCCATGACAGTAACTGCGACCACTTTGCCAGTAACTGCGGCCACTTTGTTAGTAACTGCGGTCGCTTTGTCAGTAACAGCGGCCGCTTTGGCAGTAACTGCGTCCACTTTGCCAGTGACTGCGGCGACTTTGCCTGCAGTCGCCGCAAGGAGTGACAAGGGACTTCATGTTTTGTTCTCAGGCACGGCCGCTAAAAGGATCCATCGGAAATGCTAGATGGTCTGAAAGCGAGTTTGTTAGCTTCTTTGTTAGCTTGTTCGTTAGCTTCTTTGTATGCCTGTCTGTTAGATGTTCTGTTTGTCAGCTTGTCTATTTTTTATGGTTGACTTGTTTGTTGGTTGATTGGTTTGTTGGTTGATTGGTTTGTTGGTTGATTGGTTTGTTGGTTGATTGGTTTGTTGGTTGATTGGTTTGTTGGTTGATTGGTTTGTTGGTTGATTGGTTTGTTGGTTGATCGGTTTGTTGGTTGATTGGTTTGTTGGTTGATTGGTTTGTTGGTTGATTGGTTTGTTGGTTGATTGGTTTGTTGGTTGATTGGTTTGTTGGTTGATTGGTTTGTTGGTTGACTTGTTTTTTGGTTGATTGGTTTGTTGGTTGATTGGTTTGTTGGTTGATTGGTTTGTTACACGACTCGTTCTTTTGTATGCGATTCTTTTTAATTTCACGTGCATTTACGATATTGTTATCAATATTGCATCAATATCAAGACAATTATTTTAATTGTATTCACCACAAAGAGGCGCACGAAAGAGAGTATTGTTTAGGTAGAGTCGTAGATATCTTGAAAAATACTTTTTCGAGCCCCATACATCGTGGTCAAGTGTATTACGCAGCTCCCATACACGAAAACTCTTATTTCAAGTTTAGATACAACGAATCGTTTTAAATTTGTTGTTCTTCAAAAGGACTTAACAACATAGACTATAATTAAATGGGCTCAATTTTCAACCCTAAAGGTTAAGGCTATTCAGAGCAACGATGAATATGTCCAACAGTTTCCTTATTACGTTATATTGGTGTAGTGGTGAGAGGTGAATTGTAGGGTGTTGAGAAGTGAATAATACAGTGAGTGGTGAATACTATAGTGAAGAGAGGTGAATAGTATAGTATGGAGAAGTGAATAGTATAGTTAGAGGTGGATAGTCCAGGGTGGAGAAGTGAATAGTATAGTGTAAGGAGTGAACAGAATAGTGAGAGGTGAATAATATAATGTGGAGAAGTGAATAGTATAGTGAGAGGTGAATAGTATAGTGTGGAAAAGTGAATAGTATAGTGAGAGGTGACTAATATAATGTGGAGAAGTGCATAGTATAGTGAGAGGTGAATAATATAGTGTGGAGAAGGGAATAGTATAGCGAGAGGTGAATAATATAGTGTGGAGAAAGGAATAGTATAGTGAGAGGTGAATAATATAGTGTGGAGAAGGAAATAGTATAGTGAGAGGAGAATACTATAGCGGAGAGAGGTGAAATGCACCCCGGCCGGTAAAGTGAGGTAAATTGAAAACAAATTGACGGGGAAGTGGCACCAATAAATATATTACTCGACGAAAATATTAATTAACCAATATGGATTCGGTTTAATGTGCTTTTTCTTAGTCATTATATGGATACATCTGTTTTTTTTTGGAAAGGCTCATAGCGACTGTCCCCGAGCAGAAAGGCAATGCAATTGACAGTCTGCCCGGGAAGCCACACTTCACCATAATACCGAATGAATTTGTTTAATCATCTTCCGTTGCACCGCATAAAGCGTAAAGAAAATATACGGTCGCGGTTGTAGTGAAGGCAGGGCCAGACTCCCGAGTATCAGTAACCCGAGCCTTCCCAATGGCTTCACCAAGCATGAGGAGCAAAGAACTGACGTGTTGTAACAGTATACTTCACTGGACAATGATGTAAATTGCCCTTAAAAGCATTGATTTAAAATGATCGTACCCTACGTCCGAAAACTCCATACGACAACATACACATAATACAGGCAATTAAACCAGATCCTGTTCATTTGACAGAAAGTTTTGTAAAATAACCTGTTCATTGACAGAAAGTGTTGAAAAATAACCTGTTCATTTGACAGAAAGTGTTGTAAACGAGTTTTGATGAGTCCCATTAAGAATAATGCCACTGCAAAAATAACACGAATATGCAGTGCGAATAATCAAGAGGAACAAGGCAGAGCTTCACTGCATTGGAGTTTCGGCGAGGTCACCGCCCCAGCGGTTCGAACGAAATAAAGCGGAATAAAGTTGTATACTTTGACCTCACAGCTTCGATCGGAAATGAAATCGTACGTCGTTCGTCAAATTTATTTTGCCCTGATTGATCCTAGGAACCAGGAATCATCCCATGGTGGTCAACTTCACCAAACAACCTTCACTCGAACAGCAGTGCCCCACGGTGGTCAGTCAACTTTACCAAGCAACCTACGCTGCTTGATCACTCGAACAGCAGTGCAGGATCGTTGATCAAATAAACCGTCCGCAAAGAGGAGCGAGCACTTTGCCAAAGAGGAGCGAATACTTTGCCAAAGAGGAGCGAGCACTTTGCCAAAGAGGAGCGAATACTTTGCCAAAGAGGAGCGAGCACTTTGCCAAAGAGGAGCGAGCACTTTGCCAA
>SDVV010045761.1:0-10038 GCA_016164225.1 Gammarus roeselii
CATCTCAGTACACGCGAATCCACTCTGTTCTCCAACTTCTTCACCATCCCTGTTCTGCTTCGAACCACGTCGTTGGTGATCCGGTCTCTCAGCGTTACTCCAGCCATGCTCCTCAAACACTTCATCTCGAAAATATTCAACCTTCTTCTCTCCTCTGCTCTCACCCCCCAAGCCTCGGCTCCGTAGAGTACAGTTGGGACAACAACACCCTCACACAGCCCTCTCTTTGCTTCCATCCCCAACGTCCTACAGCTCATTACACTCTTTAGTGCACCCAACACTTTACATCCCTCCTTCACTCGCGCCTTCACTTCAGTTTCCACTAGTACAGTTTTCTCCACATGGGAGCCCAGATACTCAAAACACTGAACTTCCTCCAAGAGTTCTCCATTTAGGGTAACACTAATTTTGCTCGCATCAACATTTCTCGAGCATTTCATTACTTTACTCTTACCCACGTTCACTCGAAGTTTCCGTTTCTCACACACTCTACCAAACTCAGACACTAGCCTACATAGCTTCTCCTCCGAATCCGCAACCAGGGCCGTATCATCAGCAAATAGCAACTGTGGGTGAAAGTTAAGTTGGGCATATAAAGATGAGTATTTTTGAGTGCATATGGTCCAGGTAGCGAGGAGGAGAGGGAACAACTCTGGACTGACCTGAGTGGGTGTATTGAGAGTTTTGGAGGTCAATTCTACGTAGTTGTACTGGGTGACCTTAATGCACGAGTTGGAGATGCAGTGGTGGAAAATGTGATAGGAAGGTATGGCGTTCCCGGTAGAACTGACAGTGGAGAAAACCTGATATGTCTGTGTATGGAGCAGGAGTTGGTGGTCAGGCACAGTTTGTTCAAGAAGCGAGATATCCACAAGTACATATGGGTAAGGATGGCCCGTGGTGCAGTGGTGGAGAGAGCGCTGATGGATTTTGTGCTGATATCGAGATAAGTGGTGGGGAGGCTGTTGGATGTGCGGGTGTTGAGAGGGGAGGGTGGAGGAGTGTCTGACCATCAGCTGGTGGAAGGTAGATTAAGAATGGAGCAGAAGTGGTAGGGCAACAAACGAGTGAGAGGAAGAAGAAAGGTAGTGGAAGTGAGTGAACTGAATGTGAGAAGTAGAGCCGAGGAGTTTCAGCAGGTGTTGAGAGAAGAAAAAGACAACGTGAGAGGACAGGACCTGGGAGATGTGGAGGTAGAATGGGAGACGTTAAGAGATGCGTTGCTGAGATGTGCGCGCTGTGTGGGCCGGTGCAGAAGGAAAGGTTGCGAGTGGTGGAACGAGGAGGGTAAACTGACGGCGGCATGGAAAAGAGGAGCGTTTGAGGAGTGGTTGCAGGTCAAGTCGGTGGTGGCATATGAAGGCTATTAAGAAAGGAAAAACGAGGTGAAGCGGGTGGTGAGGAGAGTCAAACGGGACACAGATGCCAGGTGGGGCAGACAGTTGTGCCAGGATTTTGAGGAGAACAAAAAGATGTTCTGGATAGAGGTGAAGAGGGTGAGAAAGGGAGAGACCAGAAATGAGGAAGTGGTGAAAGATAAAAACGGCCAGTTGTTGTTGGAAAGTGGTGATGTATGGAAGAGGTGGGCCGAGTTTTTTGATGAGTAGTTGAATGTCGAGGATGACAGAGAGGCTGACATTGTTACTGTGGGTGGTGGTGCTTGGATGCCAGTTTTTGGAGACACTTGTGTTGTTCATGACCAGGGAAGCGGTGCAGGAGGTGATGGAGGTGATGAAAGCAGGGAAAGCCCTTGGTTTGGATGACATTGCGACCGAGTTCCTGAAAAAGGGTGGAGTAACAATTGTTGAATGGTTGGTGAGGTTACTGAACTTGTGTTTTGTGGCAGGCGTGGTACCAATTGAGTGGCGCAGTGCCTGCATTGTTCGGCTGTATAAGGGCAAAGGAGATAAAAATGAATGCTGCAACTCGAGAGGTATCAGTGTTAAGTGCGGCTGGTAAGTTTACAGACGAGTGCTGATAAAAAAGATTAGAAACTGTATTGACTTCGCAATTGGAGAGGAACAGTGTGGCTTTAGGAGTGGTAGAGGGTGTACCGATCAGATTTTTGCAGTGAGAGGTCTGTGAGAAGTACCTTGCCAAAGGAAAGGATATGTTCTGGGCCTTCGTGGATCTGGAGAAGGCATACGACAGGATTGACAGGGAAGCGCTGTGGAGGGTGTTGCGTTTGTAAGGAGTGGGCGGACATTAGTTGAAAGCGGGGCAGAGTTTCTATGTTGGCAGCCGAGCATGTGTCAGAGTGGGAAGCGAGGTGAGTGATTGGTTCACAGTGAAAGTGGGATTGAGACATGGCAGCGTGATGTCTCCCTGGATGTTCAACCACTATATGGATGGAGTGGTCAGGGAAGTGAACGCGAGTGCGCAGGGTCGTGGTTTGGAGCTGTTGGAAGCAAATGGGCGGAGTTGGCAGTTGAGCCAGTTGCTATTTGCTGATGATACGGCTCTGGTTCCGGATTCAGAGGAGAAGCTATGTAGGCTAGTGTCTGAGTTTGGTGTTGAGTGTGTGAGAGGAGGAAGCTTCGAGTGAACGTGGGTAAAAGTAAAGTAATGAGTTGCTCGAGGACTGTCGATACAAGCAGAATTAGTGTCCTTCTATATGGAGAGTTGTTGGAAGAAGTTCAGTGTTATAAGTATCTTGGACAGCGGTGCGGGATTTTGGAGCGAACAAATTAAAGTTAAATTAACCACTTCAAAACAAAATGCTTCAAGTACCCTTACGCACGCTTCCATTCATGGAGACACTCGACCCATGCCACGCCTCTCGAGCCACACGCCACCAATTATAATGAAACAAACATACAATGGGAGAGAGAGGCAGCTACGCGAAAGGACAACTGCAGGGAGGACGGAATACCGCAACGGTGGGGGCGAACAACAAGGCGACGTGGACCGAGTGCCACGTCTACACCCTGCCTGCCCGAAGTCTGACAGCGCGGTCGGGCAACAATGAACGCACATGGACGACAGTTTTTCAATTCCGGCAGGCCGAAAGGACAGCCACATCCCAGAACGGACCATCTCTGCCAGGACGAGTAGACTTGATAGTCAATGGCCACGACCAGCTGATTTACAAGGACAGACAAAGTCAATCACTTCGGCCAACACAAGACAGTAGCCAGGAAAATGTGCCACTGGGAGAGCGTAACCTCACAGCCTCCAGGGATCTTCAGAAACAAATTTATACTAACTGCAAGTAACTAAAAGCAATAAGAAGTGAATCAAGAAGCCCATCAAATCAAGTGTGATATATCGCGACAGACCGTTCTCCCCTAAGAAGTGAAATTAGAGAGTTTGTAAATATAAAAGCAATTACAGTTTCCCCAATAAACTTTTCAATATATCTGTTCTCGAATTCATCAGCCAATGAGTCCAAAATTCATTTTGAAGTGAATTCAATTAGGTGCGCGCAAATCATTCGACCTGTTGAACGAGCACTATTCATCGCAATTGTAGTCATGTAAATAATTTGAGAAAAATGGATCGCGGTAGCGGAAAGTGAATCCTGAAACGCACAGAAAAATATATTTATTTTATTCCAAAATTTGAAAAATATGCCAGAAAATTGATTCTTTTTTAAATCAAGCAAATACATTATTTGATAATTAATTACAATTAGCCCCTAGTTCACCGGTGTAGTATATAAGTTCTCTCTCGTAGTATATAAGCAATTCTTGTGTTAATTCAACATAGACAACTGGTGATAGAAATTAAGATTTAATCGATCACTGAAAAAAATGATCACTGGTTCAAAAATACCTAACACAACATTTATAGACATTCAAATGAGACGTTGACGCGCGGTAGAGCTCGATAGATGTAAGAATAATCTGACATTAGGTCATTTACCCAAAAAATAATCTTTGTCCCGTTCCGTAGGAAAGTTCAGATAGTCTTGCTTTTCCGTTTCTAAGTTCATACAAACATGTCTAAACACACAATGTGCTATTATAAATTACAATATTTGATGTTAAGTTGATTTAGTGGGTTGTCAATAAATTGTGGAGTTCAGTTTCTTGAAATTGTCGCGTAGCATTCAGGTCTGCTTAGAAGTGCGGCATTCAATTTCAGGAAATTATAGTCTATTTGTCAAGATAGTAGTTTCAAGTGTGAACAACACTGTCCGTAACTTTAAGAAATGTCTGTTGTGCGACAAGTTAGACGCAAAAGCAAGTGATGTGCAAGTTGAACCGATGGGATATGTGTGTAAAACGAGCGAACGCGTGAAAGAGGCATGAATGAACAAACCGTCACCAAACACACTCACACCAATGACAAAACTAATCATGCGATGGCTTGGTAAATATAGGGAGATGAAGGCAAGTCGTTCCTAAGCAACAATCACTGACTCAGGTTAGAAGAAGAAAATAGAAGGGTGAACCGTCTTAGTTTTTTCATATTAAAAAAAAACAGCAAGAAATCCTTTTCTGGAGAAGTAAGGATTGTGATACGAGCAGTCGAAGCCAATCCAGGTATGATTGAGTCCACACGTGGCTCCTCGTACATATTAAAAGATCGGATTTCATAATTTTTTAGCTTTGTCGTGATAGCTGTACGGACAAATGCTCTGAAAAATAGGCAAACGACAGTCCACTTCATCATCCGGGCAACATTGCGAGGGAATACCAGAGAGTAAACCGGGCATTAAGAATTTTCAACCGTTAACCCCAACTTACTGACCTAGCCTAATATAAAACCTTGAACCACCAAAAAAAACATAACACATCAAGGCCACAATTCAAATGAGTGTCTTTCGATCAAACGTGAAATGCAGTGTGTCCGATGTATATATAAGAATGATGCGCAACCAAGTTCAGTTTCTTGAATACATTAATAGAAGAGGTGAAAATATGTAATCATTAAGATGTGTGAGGAACAACCCGTCACCTGCGTGTGACATTTACTATGTCCATAATAATATAATATGTTCAGCAATTAGCCTCTAAGTCATGTCTCCCGAATTGTGTAATTAGCTCATAAGATTTGTTCCCTTCTTGCACATGTTAGTTCAACGGTACCTTGAACCAATATACGCTGAAATGAGCAAAATAATACAATGGAACTAGTAGACAGTCTCCATCCCATATTTCTGTGGCCCCCCTGTCAAACAGGCAAAACGTTGTTAAGATCGGTACAGCAAATTGTCCAGCAACATGGTTGCACGCCCTAAGCAAAATATAAATTTTCAATAACCAAACACTTGGATCGAGTTTTTTTCTACAATTGATCGAACCGTACATTACATGCCATAAATCCTGTGTGTTGCAAGTAATTGTACGCTCAGATAATTGTTTTTTCTCGACATTAAAATGACATTCAAATTAACACAACCAATCATCTACTACAATGTATTTCATAATATCCAGTCATGCCAAAAAACTCCACGCAGCCTGCCCTCCCAAATTGAACTATCCACGGGTGGAGCAAATGACTCGTCGAGGGAGTACTACATCAATTTGCCAGTGCAAAGCCATAAAAGTGGGGACACATTCCTTCAATAAAGGAAGGGGGGTGTTATGATCGCGTAAATCTTTACCATTGCCTCTCGCCCTAGCTTAAGTTGCACGATGAAATCCATTGCATGGCATATTTTACGATTCCCCTTCAAAGTGTGTTTAGCAAGAGACCGTTGGTCCTTATATGGCATTACATGACCAGGAGACGTTGACAAGTGTAGTGACGTTTGGAGCATCGTTAAAATCGACGATTCAGCGTGTGTGGCAGGAATCCAATAACAAAGAGAGGCCGTGTTTCACTATCAGGGTTATCTTAAATTGTAAAAAGGTTGGGAGGAGCCTGTAAATTAGTTAACAGCCTAAGTTTATTCCGTGTGCCAATGAGAGTCAAGGAATTAGGACACCACGTCCCCTTGGAAGTGACCAAATTGTAGAGTGGTTCCCTTATTGGAGGATCATTTCATACACATAAATGCAAGGCCCTCCAATAATTTACAAGAGTAGAAGGGTAAATTGAATGGAACCGCACACTTCTTAACTGAACAGCTTGGGTGGAGGTGAGCCCGATCGGAACAGCGATCGAACACTCGGTGTGATACTTTGCTAGTGTTGTACTATAACATGTAGATGCGTGTAATATTCCCTTCACCGTTTATATGCGTTCCATAGGTTGTTAGTAACTACGTGATAATTTTGCTAGATATAGTAGTATATGTTCATACTTAGATGGTGGGCGCTCCCTTTTTTTTTTGCTGTTTGCTTTTCTTCTTTTATCTTTTCTCTTATTTACACTGTTGTGTCTTTTATATTACAATCCTTGATCATGCTCGTTTGAGAATTAACCTGATGACCTGTTATTTTGTTCTTAATTCAAAATAATGTTATAAAATGACCAGTGTAATCATTTAACCTTTGTACCTTTTTACCTTATTTTGAAAACCGTAAATGAAAGCTTATAACACTATGTAGGCTAGTGTCTTAGTTTGGTTAAGTGCGTGAGAGGAGGAAGCTTCGAGTGAACGTGGGTATTAGTAAAGTGATGAGATGCTCGAGGACTGTCGATACGAGCAGAATTAGTGTCCTCCTAAATGGAGAGTTGTTGGGAAAAGTTCAGTGTTATAAGTATGTGGGCTCCCATGTGGAAAAGACTGAATTAGTGGAAACGGAGTTAAAGTCGCGAGTAAAGGAGGGGTGTAAAATGTTGGGTGCACTGAACAGCTTAATGAGCTGCAGGACCTTGGGGATGGGAGCAAAGAAAGGGCTGTATGAGGCTGTTGTTGGGCCAACTGTGCTGCACGGAGCTGAGACTTGGGGGTGAGAGCAGAGGAGAGAAGAAGGTTGAATGTTTGCGAGATGAAATGTTTGAGGAGCATGGCTGGAGTGTCGCCGAGAGACAGGTTCACTAACGACGTGGTTCGCATCAGAACAGGAATGGTGAAGAAGTTAGCGGACAGAGTTGATTCGCGTGTTCTGAGATGGTTCGGGCACACGGTTTAGATGGATGAAGGGAGATTGGTGAAAAAGGTGTTGAAGTCAGAGGCGAGTGGATATAGGCCTATAGGGAGACCGAAATTTAGGTGGATGGATGGTGTGAAGCAGGCGTTAGGAAGGAGAGACTTGAGTGTGGCGGTAGCGAGAGAGCGTGCACTGGATAGGCGTGAGTGGAGAATGATAATGTATGGATGAGTTTTGACGATGCCCTGATGTGCTTTCCCGCCATAGGCATTTCGTTGAGAGACGGGATGGTCGTGGGCGTGAGGGAGCCCGGTCATCATGACGCGGCAGGGGTACACCAGTCACGCTGTCGGGCCCTGCTGCCGACACTGACCTCGAACCGCACTTATGACCCGGAGAGTGTGTTGCGGGGTCTCCGGTCGGACCTTTTTGCGCAAAAGAGCTAAGGTGTGCGAGTGTGAGTGCATGAGAGTGTGAGATGCGTCATGCCGTCGGCCACCCACCCCCCTTGCTGGGGGATTTCGGCCTAGTGTCTGTATCTGTGTGGCAAATTTCACTAATTAACAGTTAACCCCTGACTGTTCAAGTCAATGTGGTTTCTACACAGCCGCGAAGCCGTCCATTCTAATAAAAAAATCACGATCATATGAACCTTGTATGAAAATTTAACCTTATAGCAACAATGCCTGTTGGCAGCTTTGAGTGCTATATGGCGCCTCATACCTCTCATTTGACCATGTTCTTCCAGGGTACGCAGGGTGGAGTCAATTGTGATGGTTGTTGGTGTAACAACAGATGGCAATTCATAATTCATAAGCCACACGTGACTGCAATGTAGTGCTGCGACAAAGCATATTGAACTGAAACCTATGTTCCCGCACTGTGGGAACATGCGAGTGTGCTGTGTGCATACATTTATGCTGGAAGCATTACCTGTGCCAGAGTCCGTTTGCCAGTGATGATGTTAGTTGGGTCTGACGTCAGATCAGAGAGCAACAGAGCAGCATTTGTCTGTCCACAATTCTGGCAGGAAGGAAACAAAGGAAAACAATCGCATGTTAGCTACTTAATAGCACTTATTTTTAAGTCAGGTATAGTAGTCTTACATCAAGAGTTGCTTATTATTGAAAAGCAAAAGAGTATTAGCTTAGATAGCAAAAAATAGCTGGTGTTGTAAGCTATTAATGTATCAATTACGCGCCACACTCACTGAAGGCGATGGCGTGGCAGGAGTCAGGAGGTCATCGTTGGAAAAGATGGCAGAAGTGTCAAACCCAAGCGACTCGATAGCATCCAGGCCAAGCCTATGGTTAACTAGGTGACGTTCTCGGTGCAGTTGCGCCCCAACCTCGGCTGGGGAGAGACATGGCACATATGAAGAATTAAGGAAAACGAGCAAGTTATGCAAACCTGATCATTTTTCCATTACCCTCTTCGAGTTATGCGGGGTTGAGTTGGACAAATTCTCTGAAAATGAACTTAGTAATGGCATTTTTGCCCCCTCCGAACACGAGTAGCCCTGAGGGATTTAGCGTTGTCATTTGCTGTGGTGTTCCCTTCTCGCTCTTAATAAGTTTGCAGTAGGTCCTTCAGTGCGAGATGTATTGAATGGCTTGTCTGCTGGGATGGTACAGTTAATTTATCACTCTCTGAAAGCAAGCTCATGTTGACCTGATATATGATAATGTTTAATGACTACGTTTTCTAATGCATGGTCAACTAAATTGCAGCTTGGTCAGTTGCTTTGACGCACTAATTTCCAAATTGTTCAACCCCTCACCTTACCAATCTACCGTGATTCTGGCATGTTGTTGTGCGTGTACCTCTCGTCCTGCACTTTCTGTTCGACTTGCTTGCATGTTGCGCAATCGTGGAGAGGCTAAAGAGAGTTACTCTTTACCACGTCTAATCCCAAACTGTTCCTGGCTAATTGCATCATCCGTACTGTCTCGAGTTTTCTTCATTATCACTCTCCAGTCCAACTTGCCCACCACACACAATTGATAGCTATTCTTCAAATAGCTGCATTCAATTCTATCTCCTCTGCATTTATACAGTGCAGCTATGCCAGCACTGCTAGACTAAATTGGCACCACACCTAACACTAGACACAGATTTAGCAGACTCACGACCCATTTGCCTACTCTTCATCCTTTTTTTACAAAAATGGATGGCAACGCCGCCAAGAACAAGGGGCCTTCCGTACTTCCAGCATCACCACCACCACCTCCAGTACCTTTTCCTCAGTAATGTCTGCAACAACACTCGCCCTCTAAACTGGTATCTGTGCATAACCCCTCCCCCTCCAAGTATGAATTCAACAGCTAGAACTAGATAGATTGATAGGTAAATAGATAGATAGATAGACTGAAGCAAGGTTGTTGTAGTAATATAGTTTGGAAGTTACATGACTAAAATTGTCACTAGCAATGAAATAAAATCTCAAAAATAGCATAAAAAATTCATGTGGGAGCAAATTCTGAGCATAACAATGAAGAATTCATATTCAATAAGTAGCTTTACCATTTAGCAGTTCTAAATTAACTGCATGTAGGTGACTAAATGAAAGAAGAATGTTAACCATTAGTGTAAAATCATAGAAGAGCAACATGTGCACAACCAACAATCAACTATGGTACACAGCAATATGGTTCACGCTCTTATATACTAAGCTGTAACATCCTGCAGACAGCTTCTGCTCACCTGCAGAATCCTGCTTGTGTTCATCTTTTGCCAACGCAACATCTTGCTCAGCACCGAGTGGACGGCCACGCTGCAGTACTGTGTTGATGGTCTCAGCGCCAGCCTTCAAGTCCACACACAGATACTGGGCACCCTCAGATCGTATGCTACCACCACCTATAACCACAAAATGAAAAATGAATACATGAACAATTTGCTAAAACATTCAACATCTATTAGCTAGTAAAAATACTAAAGTTTGCCCAGTGTATCATCAGTCCATTTGTTAGCTAGATACTGTTACATACCTACTCAGGGAGAGTTACAAGGAACTAGAGATTCAAAGAGGCAATCTCTGCCCATCCTTCAATTTACATTGAAGTGAACCTCCTGGAGTCCCCCCAGGGGGGACTCCCGTGTGCAACTCTCT
>SDVV010045762.1:0-10038 GCA_016164225.1 Gammarus roeselii
TTCTGTGTCTACGTTAAACCTACTCTGTATCTACGTTCAACCTACTCGTAATCTACGCTGCTCCTACTTAGCCACTCTTCAATTGCCCTACGGGTGAGTCTGCATCAACTTCGTGTTGGGACTTCGGTGGAAAATAGAAGCAACTAGTACTACTACGTTTGATCTACTCTGTATCGGCATTAAACCTTCTTTGTGTCGGCGTTAAACCAACTCCGTATCTACGCTAAACCTACCCTGTATATATGTTAAGCCTACTCAGTATCTACGTTAAACCTACTCTGAACCTACGTTAAACCTACTCTGAATCTGCGTTGAACCCATTCGTAATCTACGCTGCACCTACTTAGTCACTCTTCAATTGTCCTACTGGGGAGTCTGCATTAACTTCATGTTGGGACTCCGGTGGAAAACGGAAGCAACTGCTACTACTACTCCTCACAGCAGCTCGCCGAGCCTCCTCAAGTCCCCCGGCAACCTTCAACGCATGCTCACATAAGCAGCCTACCGGAAAAAAAAATCGCTTGCGGAAAACATACCGGACTCTACGAATGTTTAAATCTTCTTCGTTAATGAACGCATCAAATGGAAGTTCTAATTTAAACTCGCGCACGAAGGAGTGCGAATCTACCAGAATTGCCGGATCTTCGTGCCCTTCGGGGAGCATGCGTTGCCTTCGCGCTGGGGCTCCGGTGGAACCAAGATGCAACTACTACTACACGAGAGGTCGGTACATATACAAATTAAATGATGAACAAATTACCAGTGGTCCTAAGATAAACTTTTCTACGCGTACAAAATGTTTACTAGATAATTGTGATTAATAGAACATCTCTTTTTTAAGGTGCAGCATCAAGGAAATTGTACATGTTGTAAAGTTCTGCAATTTCGTATTACCTTTTTCCGCACGAGCTACGTAATTGCCTGCCCTCCCCCTTCCCTCACTCTCTCCTCCCCTCCTCAACTCCCCATGCGGCCCCTCCTGTGGTAGATATCGTTTTCCGCCTCTCATACGAAACTAGTTAAAATGATGCCCATCAAAGCGGTGGGGGCGTTCTAATTTAGCCTTGATGCGTAGCAGAAGATGAGCTCCAAGCAGATCCTGTGGCCAGATTACCTCGTAATGGTTGGCCACAATGTTTTCCAGGAGACGACCTGTGGTGGAGCCTTTTCAGTGAGGGGGAGAGGGAATCGATCAAAATTATTCCCTTTAAATAATCCAAGCTTGATTACTCCTCAAAGTTAGCAACATAAGAACTGGTAAACATAATCATTGACCTGTGGGAGTGATCGGTGTGTTATTTCAAAGCGGCGCCTGTACAGTTGACCCGATGGATTAGTGGATTGATTGATTGATTGATTTGGGCCTCATTTCCACCAGAGCCTCAACGTGGATTAGTTGATCATCATGATCGCATGCAAGATTATTGCCCACGAACGTTGCTTAAGTTGGATTTTTTGTCGTATCAGAACCTTATCATGATTGCAATTGATGGGTTGATCATATTTGATTGGTGAAGCGCTGCTCTGTGGTGTTACCCGTGGTGTTACATGCGAACCGTAAAGCCAAACGCATTCTTTTTATAGGTATTAAACAGTTGAGAAGGTAATTTTTGACCTTTCATAATTGAAATAATTTTAACATCCATAAATTGATCTTCTTCCATTCCTTATTGCTATCCCATATAACATATATCCCTCTATATATAGTAGTAGTAGTAGTTGCTTCTGTTTTCCACCGGAGTCCCAACGCGAAGTTAATGCAGACTCCCCCGAAGGGCAATTGAAGAGTGGCAGAGTAGGTGCAGCGTAGATTACGAGTAGGTTCAACGCAGATTCCGAGTAGGTTCAACGTAGGTTCAGAGTAGGTTTAATGTAGATTCAGAGTAGGTTTAATGCAGATTCTGAATAGGTTTAACGTAGTTAATTAATTATTTGCTTCTATATTCCACCGGAGTCCCAAAGCGCTAGGTTTAACGTAGATTCCGAGTAGGTTCAACGTAGATTCCGAGTAGGTTTAAAGTAGGTTTAACGTAGATTGGGGTGGATGGATGACTTCAACTTTATAGATCATTAACACTTCATTTTAGTATTTTAGTATTTCTTATTTCGTGGGCTCTATTATTTTTTACGCCCTATTTTCCAAGTGATAAATTTTGCATTTGTTATTACCATATATACCGAGGCTGGTTGAGGCAAGGTGACCCAGGGAAGGGGGGTACTCGTGGGACCCGCGGGACTCGGGGACTGGGGTTTCGTGAACCCGGGGACTTGGAAGACAAGGAGGATTTGGGGGGACCCACTTGGACCCTTTTGAGGCCCTTTGAGACACCCTTGAGACCCTTCGGGACCCTCTTGAGAAACTGTAGAACTCACTTGAAGCCCCTCTGAATCCTGGAACCTTTGCTCCCTACTCTGAATCTACGTTGAACCTACTCTGAATTTACGTTAAACCTACTCTGAATCTACGTTGAACCCATTCTGAATCTACGGTAAACAAACTCTGAATCTACGTTGAACTTACTCTGAATCTACGTTAAACCTACTCTGTATCTACGTTAAACCTACTTAGTATCTACGTTAAGCCTATTCGGTACCTACTGCTACCTATTCGATATCAAGTTTGAACCTACTATGTATCTACGTTAAACCTGCTTTGTATCTAAGGTAAATCTACTCTGTAACTACGATAAACCTACTTTGTAACTACGGTAAACCTACTCTGTAACTACGGTAAACCTACTCTGTAACTACGATAAACCTACTCTGTACCTACGCTGCACCTACTCTGCCACTCTTCAACTGCCCTACGGGGGAGTCTGCATTGACGGCGGTGGGACTCCGGTGGAAAACAAAATCAAACTACTACTTCAAAGGCTTCAATTGCCCTACGGGGGAGTCTGCATTAACTTCGCGTTGGGACTCCAGTGGAAAACGGAAGCAGCTTCTACAGGTTCCAGCGTTGTGAAAACCAGACAAGAGGAGAGAATTGTTGCCGCCCCACATCGCAGATGATCACCAATCTCTGGGATGCTATCCATCGCATCGATAAAGACTCCTTCCGGGGAAAGGAGACTTTGAAGTCGGGAGGCGTAGTGTTTGTTTTACAAGCATCTACCACATAAGTGCGGCACTCAAAACCAATGTTGAGACAATAAAGTTTTCCATTATTCGCTGCGCCCGTGTCCGGTTTTTACAAAGCTGGAACCTGCATTCTTCAAGTTCTCATACGACGCGCGGAGTCGCCGCCATCGCATAATATTATCTATCACCAGGCTTAGCATCAGATGCAAGCCATCGCTACCGGTCATCGCTTCAGTCAAAGTTTGAAGCCTTTGAAGACGGAAGGTGTATTTGATTTTGTTTGAGCCTCATTTCCACTGGAGCCTCAACGTGAGTCATAATAGGCTACCCCGTAGGGCGCGACCGTCACTGATTCAGGTAAGTTCACACGGCCTCGCGTGCGAAAAGATTAGTCATGTATGAGGGTGAAATCAAGTACACATTTTGATTGCGGAATATTCGCGTTTTAGCGCGTACAAGAACGCAAAAAGTTAGCGCATATCCACGTAGATGTATTGTTATCCCTGTGCATAATGGGGTGAATAGGCCACCTCACTCGCACAGGTGCTTGGGGTTTAGACAGCTTAGCTTGGGTTGGATGGATGAATATTCATTTTATAGATTGGGGTGGATGGATGATTATTCATTTTATAGATCATTGATACTTCATCTTAGTATTTTAGTATTTTTTCGTTTGGGCTCTATTATTTTTCTCTTTTTTTTTCATGGTGATAAATTTTGAATTGGTTATTATTATTATATGTATCGAGGTTGGTTGAGACAAGGTGACCCAGGGAGGGGAGTTTTTCGTAGGACCCGCGGGACTCGGGGACCGGGGGTTTCGAGAACCCATGGGGACTTGGAAGACCGGGTGGATTTGGGGGGATCCACTTGGACCTTTCTGGGGCCCTTTGGGACACCATCGAGACCCTTTTGGACCCTTTTGAGAAACTGTGCGACTCTTAGAGGCCCCTCTGAATTCTGGAACATCTGCTTCCCCCTCCCAGCGCTGTAAAACCCATACACAGAAAAATGTTTATGTGAGATGCTTCAGCAGAACAATTAACCATTACAGTGCACGGATTGCTGGCGCAGAGGGCGAGGGTTGCGTCGAGGCTGGTCGAGGTGCGTCGAGATCAGTCGAAACATGTTGAGGCGAGTCGAGTTGGTCGCGACGAGCTGAAACTGGCCGAAATGATTCGAGACAAGCCAAGATGAGCTGAGGCGAGGGGTCTCGGGGGCAATCGGAGAGCTCGGGAAGACCCGGGGGACATGGGTTGCCCTCCGGGATTGATCGGGCTCTTTTGAGACCCAAGGAACCATAGCCCCTACCCCCCCGCCCTATCCCCTTAAAGAATCGGTGCGAAATCAATAATTCTCTGCCCATGACGAACCTGCTCTTACTTTCTTTTTCACGAGGAATTGGGTCTTAACGCTCCCGTGCCAAATAATGCAGAAAACCCCCGCAATAGCACAGATTGGTCCCTAGTTTGTGCTGGGACCTTAAACCGCACGTTTGCTTTGACTAAATATTTGAGGTCGTGCAACGTTAACTGTAAACTCGCTATAGCCAGCTAATAGGTCAGCAGGAGTGAGCTCCCTAGGCCCCTGGCGCGAACCAGAGGCCGATGGGGAGTCGGAATAAACTCTATTTGGGAGGGACCAGCATCCCCTCCAGAACACCAAAGACCAAGATACTAACGGCCAAGAACATCAGCCTCGCCAAGATGACCAGCGCCACCTTGGCGGAAGATGACCGGAGGGACGACTGTATCGACGAGTTGACCAAGAACATCCAAGAAATACTGAATCTGCTAAGTCAAGCGACCGGCCTCTCTGAGCGAGAGGCGAAAGTTTCTGCCGCAGAACCTAGCATCATTGACGACCGTCTAACGAGACTCGAGGGTCACGTCAAGACCATTTTCCTCCATATCCACGAACTAGTAAAAAACAAACTAACTAAAGAACCCGCAACTTACACAAGTACCTCCACATCTACATCTGACGACAACTTCGACAACTCGACACCCCACCAAAATCCCAAACGAGCTCCAAGGGATGCAAGGAGAAAGTAATACACGCCATTCAATAAACACAACTTGTTCAAAATTGTCCTACCTTCCCAGAACACCTGAAGATCACGTTCGACGCCAACGACAGGCCGGATATTTGTCCATACACTCTGCGAAAAAAGCTGGGCTCTTTCACTGGCAGCCCAGTCCTGAGCGTCGCCACCAGCGGCGACGAATGATTTGCCATGAGAGTATACACCAAACTTCAAAGTGACACGATTCTCTCCAAAAACAGACTCTGTGGAAAGCCATGCAAAATAGAACCACACCCGACTTTCTCTACAAGCTCAGGTTTGATCTACGTTGAGGTCATCCCGAAAGAGGAAATGGAAGAGTTCATCACTGGACTCGTTCAATACGAGGACTGCAATGTCGAAGCAAAGGTTGCACCGAGGATCACACCAAGAAGAGAGACTACCACAGCCCTAATACTAAAATTCAACTGCCCTACTCCACCAAAAATTATCTGGACATTCCCTTCTGCGCCACCAAAACCAAGGTTACACCATATGAGAGACGTCCGATGCGATGTTATGAATACCGGAAATACGGACACACGAGAGGAAACTGTAACGGTAAGCAAAGATGCTCATACTGCTCCCAACACGACCACGACAAGCGGGACGACCCTCAGTCATGCCAATCCGAAGAACAGCACTGCTTTTATTGCAAAGTAGACGGATACCCCACCGGACACAGAGACTGCCCAGAGGAGGGGAGGGAGAGAGCGATCCTCCAATACTAGATAGATCACAGGGTCGGACGACGAGAGGCCGTAGTCTCGATGCGCTCTTCCCAAAATGACCCTCCCACCCGGGAGAGAAGATTGGCACCATTTCCCACCCACTTTCTCATAACGGCCAACGAAAGTAGTGCAAACAAAGTTTCCTTTTCAGCCAACCCATTTATAATGATGGAGTCACTCACCGAACAACTAGGAGGAAAACCAAAAGAAACACAACGACAGGGAAAGAAATACCTGGCCTACGTCACAGAACGTGAGCAAAGTAACTCAATACAAAAGACTACCCACATAAATGAACTCAAAGTTACAGTTGAAACGCATCCGTCCTTCAACGAAACCAAACGGATTATATACACCTTTCGTTACACGCCTACAACAAACCTCAGTGCATTCGCCGAAGGTCTAGCTGAAGACTACGGAGTTACCAAAGTTCGTCAAGCAACAGGGATTAAATCACGTAACGCAAATTCTACTGCATACCAAATTACCTTCCCGGGACACGACGCACCAGAATTCATAGTAATCCCGGGTGAACAAGGAAGAACCAAAACCTACCCAGTAGCAACATGGCCCCCAATGTGCAAAAAAGGCCTCGAATACGGCCACGTCATCGCATACTGCCAGCCACACACACCCCGACGTTGCAAGAAATGCGCTGGCGAGCACAACAGAAAAGACTGCACAGTCCGCCAACCTTAATGCTACCACTGATCATGCATCCATGAGGCAGGCGACCGCGACCATCAAGTACATATGGACCGAAAAGAGATAACAATCACACAAAATGAATGCCGAGATACACGGAAACAGGCTATCCAAATCTGAAAAGACAAAACCCCAAACAGTCTTGATTATGCCAAAACAGTCAAATCGACGAGCCAACCAAGCTCCCCCCACGATATCCACACATCAGAACAACATCGTAACAAGACTCCAACATTCCTACCTGGCTGCAGTGCTTCCTCACCCAGCCCAGCGACCGGCTCCGCACCAGAGACGCACAGTTCTAGAAACGATTTATGCAAAGATCTGGAGGACGACGAGATGGATGCATCTCCCGCAGTTGACCTCACAGCAAGGTTAACTACTATAAAAACAAAAAGACTAAGAGATGAGGGAACCTCCGATACCCATGCACCACTGAGCAAAAAGATAAGTAAAAACGCCCAAATAACGGCCCGGCAGGACCATAACCCAGAACTACCTCCACCTGCCTCGAATGTGGCTCCATTCGTGGAAAACCACTGCGAGGGACAAGATCCCCCAATAAACACACCCCCAGCGAGAACGATCACGGCCTGGCTGACAGCTCTTATCTAGAACAGCTCATACGAGAGACCTCCGCACATCCAGACATATTACCTATCCCAAATACCTCTCACTTCGCACAATCATCCACACAGATAAAAAAGGCTACCACAGAAGAAGAGCGCGCTCGCTCACGAAGCAAATGCAGAGAGCACACACCCTCGTCTTCCCACAAGAGCATTCGCAGCCGCGACCGCAGCAACCACAGCAGACCACCTTCCACCGAAGGCAGACACTCCCGTGAACACTCCCAACCCGAAACCCCTGGGCAAACTCAAAAACACGCGCACCATGAAAGCTCCAGCAAATCCCGTGACCACTCAAGATCATTAAGGTCAGAGTGCGAGCAGCTTTCAAAATGACCACCAAAATACTCCGGTAGAATTGCCAGGGACTCTGAAACAAAAAAGACGAATTACTATCCCTAATCGCCACCCATAAGCCCTTGGTGATTGGCCTCCAGGAGATCAAACTCCGAGAGACCGCCACCCTCAGAATCCCCCAATATATCGTACACCGCCGCGAAGGCCACACCAACGTGACTGCTCATGGCGGAGTGGCACTTATGATTCACCAAAGTGTACCTCACCTTCGTCTTCCCCTGAGGACAGAACTCCAAGCTATCGCCGTAAAAATATGCGTCCCAAGGCCAATAACAGTGGTATCCGTCTACTCATCAAGAAGTCATGACCTCTCGGAAGCACTAATGACCGAATTGCTAAGTCAACTGCCCTCGCCAGTGCTCCTCCTTGGAGACTTCAGCAGCTACCATGAAATATGGGGATGCATGAGAACAGACCCCAGGGTCTGATAATGACTAACACCATATACACTCACAACCTGGTCCTTCTCGATGACGGACAACCCACCCGAATCACCCCCGAAAGTGAAACTGCCATCGATTTATCCATGCGCTCCCCCACTCTGGCACCCCGACTCGTTTGGGGAGTTCTGCCTTCAACACACGACAGCGATCACAACCTAGTCATCATATCGCTTCTCACCAGCCAACCTAGGAACCCTGTCCCACAAGAACTTCGATTCAACTACCGGAAAGCCAGCTGGATGGAATACTCTGCGCACATCGCGTGGAGTGATGTGGACAACATCCCCGAAACCACGTCTGAACACGAAATCATCGTCCAACTATACGAAAAGTTTCAAACCGCAGCTGAGGCAAGCATTCCCCAATATACCCCTTCAACCTTCTTTCTGAAACCATGGTGGTGCCGAGAGGTGCAAGAAGCAAGAGATAAGCGAGAATAGCTATACCATGTCTACCGACGCGCACGGTCCCCCAGGAACAGAGTAGCGTGGAAAAGGGCATCTGCTGTATAAAGAAAACTTCTAGTGGAGAAGAAACGTGAAAGCTGTGCTCAATTAGTCAATACTATTAATTGAAACACTCCCCTCTCCCAGGTGTGGGAAAAAATTCGACGTATTCAGGGAAAACCCGAACGACTATTAACATCCTCTCTGACGGAAGTAGAACTTATTCTTCCCACGCGGAGATCGCAAATAAACTAGCTCAAACGTTTAGCCAGATTTCACAATCAACAAACTACACAGCTGCTTTCCAACGGGAGAGGAACTTGCAAGAAAGGGAACATCTTGACTTTACTTCTAGAAACGAAGAGGCCTACAACAAACCTTTCTCCCTCCACGAACTGCAGAGCGCTCTAGACCATACACGTGAAGCTTCACCTGGGCCAGACCGGGTACATATCAACATGATCAAAAATCTCCCAGATGGCGCCCGTGACCACTTATTAAAAGTGTTCAACACTCTGTACTCAAACTCATTTTTTCCCGATCAATGGCGGGAATCTACAATTATCCCAATACCAAAACCCGGATAATTCCACGGCGACCCACAGAATTATCGCCCCATCGCTCTTACCAGCGTCCTCAGCAAGACCATGGAGAGAATGATAAATACGCGCCTCGTCGACTACCTTGATATGCATGCAGGCCTTTACAGCATCCAGTGTGGCAGCCGCAAGCGCCACTCTACGACGGACCACCATGTAAGACTGAAATCTAACATTAGACAAGCGTTTGTCCGCGGAGAACATGTGGTTTCCATTTTTTTGACGTGGAAAAAGCATACGATACTACCTGGAAATATGGCATCATGAAGGATCTTCACCGCAAAAGGCTGAGAGGCCACTTACCATGTTATATCCATCAATTCTTGCAAAATCGCACTTTCAGGGTTAAGGTCGGCGACACCTTATCACCATCATATCCGCAAGAAATGGGCGTCCCCCAAGGAAGCGTCCTCAGTGTCACTCTTTTTATACTCAAGATCGACCAGATAGCTGACATTCTCCCGTGAGATGGAAGATTGCTTTCATCACTATACGTGGACGACTTACAAATAAGCTACAGGAACCCTAGACTCTTAACAATTCAACAGGAACTCCAGAAATGTCCAAACCTAGTAGGAAACTGGGCCTCCCTAAACGGATTCAGATTCTCGCCCCCCAAAACGAAAAGCATGCACTTCACCATCGTACCCGGCTTACATCTAAAACCAGCCCTAAACTTAAACAACACTCCGTTAGTATTCGAAGAATCAATAAGATTCCTCGGTCTTATGTGGGACCCTAAACTCACATGGCGACCTCATATTGCAGCCCTGGAGACCCGCTGCAAAAAAGCAGCCAGACTCATCCTTCCCGTAACATCCTTGAAATTCATGAGCCGATATGGACAGCGGCATGACAGTAGTTAGATGTGGTACAAAACGCGGATGTGAAGGAATTAGATAGGGGTTAATTAGCGGTGGGCGGGGGTAGGACGCGATGCATGCACCTTGACTCACCGAGCGTACGGGGTGCGCGCAGAATT
>SDVV010045763.1:0-10038 GCA_016164225.1 Gammarus roeselii
TGCGTGGCCAGAAAATTGCTTCCTTAAGCATTAGCGGGTTCCATTGAAACCCTAATGGAAGACTTCCAGTCAAACGTCTCATACAATCAGTTTCCTAAATGGTTATTCTTGGTCTTCTATTGGTCTTGCTGCGATTGGAGTCTTCGCTAGTATCCCGTACTGAATCTTGGCGTATATTTCCAAATATTCGATGTCTTCTTTGGTCATCGCGTGGAGCGAGAGTTTCACCAGACAAGGCATTTCTAGGGCCAGCGCTGCAAGGTTGAGTTCTCTTAAATCCTTCCTACTGTCATCCTGTAAAGAAAAAGTGCACAAAACATGTTTAGTGTTGTTTTTCGGTGCTTCTTCTGTGGCTTTGTGATCAGTGTTACTGCTGTGGCGTTGTGGTCAGTGCTACTGGTGTGGCGTTGTGGTCAGTGCTACTGCTGTGGCATTGTGGTCAGTGCTACTGCTGTGGCGTTGTGTTCAGTACTACTGCTGTGGCATAGTGGCCAGTGTCATGCTGATAACTGCAATATCGCAATAGGAGATCACACAAAACGTTTCAATAACCAATTAAAAATACTACAACAACAACATCCGTTATTTATTTAATGTGAAATTATTGATAATGAAAATAGTTTTGGTGAACATGATGTTTGATTATGTATATGTTTCCTACGAACAAAGTAATGCCAGAACTAAACTATTTCACTCATAATTTTAGCAAATAAAATAACAACAATAAAGTTAAACTCCGACAACAGCAGCGAAAAACTTTATCCCTTTTTTTTATTTATCTCAAAGAGTATACAATGTGCGGGGCGAGATAACTGTAAAGTTATTTTTTCACTCGTTTCAATACACAACGAGTGAGTACGCCGAGGTAAACACAACTCGAATTTTCCGTCCGAATATAAATTCATAAATGAAGTCAACCTCAGACAAAAATCTTCGAGAATTATTGGGGTTACTCACCCAGAAAAAGTCGTTTCTGCTCCATTGCCAGAGGTCGCAGTTACACTCCTCGTAGAAGTTGTGTGAAGCTTTGGAAAGACTGCAGAACTGTATTAGTCCTCTTACAGTCCCGACGGTAATGCAGGGAAGGTCGACCCTGCTTCTAAGGGTCGCTGAAGAAGAAAAAAATTATGGTTTTTGATGAAGTTGACGATACGTTAACTCTGTGTGAGCGCAGGAACAGTGTTGACATAAAATTTTACATTGCGGTTGGTTATATCACTTATGCGTATCATCGGAATTACTAAAATCTAGTCTAGAGACTCTATTCAGGTCCGTAGGAGTAATCGTACACGTCTCAAAATATGCGGGTAGTTCTGTTATTGAGGTCAAATACACTCACCGCCCTCAAGGAGGAGAGTCGTCAGAACAAAACTCTGTTCAACCACTTTGGGCGGAAGAAACATTTGATGGTTGTCGACTGTGATTGCAAGCAGGCCCTTATTCTCAACGCTAGAGGGTATCATGGGAGGCGGCGTCACATGCCACGTTTGAGTCCAGTGAGCTGTAGATACAGTTTCATTGTCAGCTTGGCTTCCACCATCTTCGATCGCTCTCTTTTCAGCCTGTGAGCCGGTGTGAGCTTGTGGTTCAGAGCGGTGACTCTTCGTTTTCGCCATGATTCCGATGCTGTCCAAATCGTGGTCTGTTGGAAAAAGAAATTTCATTCTCCTTGAGTAATGAATTATTACCAATTGTAAAAAATGAACATTTAAATATGAATTTATGCTACAGAACCCTGGAATTAATGATCATTTGCTAGAAATCCCTTATTTTCAATATTTAGTCAGGACTTCTGGAACATGATAAAATAGTATGCCTATGGTTAATAAATTCTGCGTGAATATTATTATCATAATTATTAAATCATTTATTTCCATCATCTAGCAATGGGTTTTCATTTTTTTAAATATTACACATAAAATTTTATTGACATAAATACTATTTGAATTAACGTAAAGGAAAAATCAAATTAAATTCGCCGCCGGTTCTGATTTTACCCAATAGGTTATAAATTATAATTTTATAATCAATGATCAACAGCCAACGTCTTTTTTGAGGTAAGAATCAGGAATATCTGGCACTAAATACATGGAGTGGGTCGATCACGAATACATGGGGTTGGGAAAATTACGAAATACACAGGATTTAGAGAACCGCCAACACATATGGCTAAGAATTCCTGAGAACATGGGGTTGGGAAATCGAAATGCGCTAACATATTGTAACGATGGGGTGAAATATGAATAATAAAGGGTTGAATAGATGACATAAATTGAATATAAAATATATGAACAAAGCACAAGATAAACATATTTCATGACGAAATGCGCTAACATTGTATGAATAATGAAGTGGTGAATAGACGACATAAGTTATTTATGAAATATATACATAACACTAAATATATACACTTCATGACCGCTAGGAAATGATTAAATGATTGACAATCAGACTAATTCGATGCTGGAGTACGGAAATTGAATTAATATACTTCTGTTATAGAAGATGAAGCACAATATTAGCTTATATGACAATGATTGTATCTTCAAAAATGATACGGAAAATGGTAGAAATGATTCAATGAATTATATTCTCATCGAGTTGGCCTCTGTCAAAGCTGGGAGCTACCTATCGTTCCTTGAATGTTCAATTTGAATTCGTCACAGCTCATCTCTAGGGGCCGCCGGTTCGGATTACATGGAGCGGAATATCATTTACAATAGTATCATCTGTGCACATACAGAAAATGTCTATTCAGACAAAATAATTCTGACTACATTGCGTTGTGAAACCCAGTGACACGCGGGGTTGAAAAATAAGAAATACTTGGGGCGGATAAATAACAAAATACATGGGTGTGGAAAATAGCATGTACATGGGGTGAGAAATCACGCATGCATGTGGTTAGAGTCCCGAGAACATATGGGGCTGAGACATCAAAATGTGCTAACATATTGTAATGAGTAGTCTACATTATTCTACGATGACAAAGATGAGGATGAACGACATGAATTATACAGAAAATACGAACACAATATAGGGTTGGGAAATCAAAACGCTAGTTAACACTTATGGTAATTGGCAAAGACAAATGTGATCGGTAGCAACATAGAAAACTTATGTATTGTCAGAGTAAAAACGATTAGATGGTGTCTCAATGTCGAGAGTTATATTGGTGGTGGTTGGTGGTGGTGGTCGCTCATGAACAGAATGCATTTTCTGGTTTTTGATATTATGCATTTAGTTTGTGTTTGTGGGCAAAGTTAACGTTTTGGATTGATCGGTCAACGGATGTTCACTAAGCCTATTCTTGAAGGACTTGGATTCAAGATTTTTGAGGCTTGTTGGGAGGTTGTTCCAGGATTTTGGTCCTGTGATCGGAAAAGCTCTACATGCAGTTTCTGTTTTCCTGTATTCAACGTGCAGAGTACCATTATTTCTTGTGAATTGATTGTTCTTTTCACATCGAGAATATATGTGCCTTTGGCTGACGGGTGAATGTTTTTCTAGAAGATCTTTATGAATTCTGATCGACTCATGGAGTGCCAGTTTGTTGTCGATATTAAGTCACTGTAATTTTTCGAGAAGAGGATTTTTTTTGTGGTTACCAACGCATGATATTCTTGCTGCAAAAATTATACAACGTTGAACTTTCTCTCTGCGAGTTTGGTGCATTTTCCCCAAATTGAAAGACAGTATAGTTAATGTGAGAAAATACTGAAGCGTGGACAATCAGTAATCTTGATTTGAAATTCAATTCTTTTTTTGCTGAGTTTAGGAACAAAAGTGTTCCATTCAACTTGGAACACAGAGTAGTTACGTGGTGTTTGAAGGAAAAATCGGGATCAAACCATACTCCTAGACCTATAACTTTATCTTCAACAGGAATGTCAGATTTTCCAATCCTGATAAAGAAATTCATTGGAACTGCTTTTCTCTTTGAGTTTGAGCGAACAAGATGCATTTAGTTTCTTTCAGAGTTGAGCTTGAGTACATTTTTATCATACCAAGATTTCAGATTAGTTACGGCTGTCTTTTCGTCGTCTTCCAGTGCATTCAGATCCGACGGCTTTCGGGAAAGCAATATTTGAACATCATCGGCGCAACTGTAGCCGAATTTGACATAGTTGCGTTATCGAGTTATCTGATTGTTGCCAATTCATCAGATAACTTTCGAACAAAGTAGGGTCTATTCCGATGTTGCGGAGCTTGCTTTCGATAAGTCTAGCAATACCAGCAGAGATATCTGCCCCTCATCAAAGTTTTTGTACAGATCTTCAGTGTTGCTCCTTAAGTGCGTCTTCTGTTGACCATTTTCAACGATAAGCATGCTGGCAGTCATTGAACAGCTTGTTTGATTCGAGGTAATCAATCAATTGATTAGATATTACCTTTTCTAGAATCTTGGATAGAACAGGCAGAAGACTGATCGGTCTAAAGTTGAATGGATCATTCTTGTCCCCAGGTTTATGAATTGCTTTTATGATTGCATGCTTCCAGATCTCTGAAAAAGTTTCACTTGCTATGGAGGTGTTAATAACTGTGCTGACATAAGGCAAGGTAACTATAAGGCTGTCTTTCAAATATTGTAGAGCTAAGCCCTCAATTCCTGTAGAATGTGTGTTCCTCAAGGCAAATACAGCTAGTTTTATTTCGTGTTGTGATACTTGCTTTGATTTCTATTTGACGTTTGCTTCTTGGTCGCGGTCTCCATCGAATGCTTTTGGACTCCACGTATCTGTTGCGTCTCTCTGTAATCCTTGATAAGCTTCCTGAGTTACCTCTTCAAAAAACCTGTTTCCCAACTCCAGCGAAGTAGTTGTTAAACTTTTCTGAAGCTGCTTGAGTATTCTGATAAGTAGGCGAGTTTTTTTTTGTAGGGAACAATTCCTTTCAGTACATTCCTCGTTTCTTTTTGTTTGTTTTTGCACTGTTCTAGTTCCTCATGATGGTATTTGATTTTTACCCTTTTGACTTCTCGCTTGACTCTTCTATTTTGAATTCGAAATAATTGTAACCAAGTGATGCTTCGTTTTGCTCTGCGTTTGAGTTATTTTAGAGTGCAATTTCGGTTCGCAGTTTCTCTGTAATCCATTTAACCGACATTCTTTTCATTGTTTTAGTTTCCGTTGGCGCCACAGCGTTCAGACGCATGATAAGATAGTCTGTGAGAAATTGGTCTTGCTCTGAGACGTTATTTGTGTTACGTATCGGTTTTATCAACTTGACGTTTGTCACTAGTTGTGTTCTGAAATTTTCCGCGGTGTAATTTATTTTTGTACGACAGGTTATATTGTATACTTGTTTCTTCTCTTTTTTGATGTTAATGACGCTGCTTATTTCATGGTAGTCCGAGAAAGAGTTGGGCTCCACGTCTGTGGTAACAATGGAAGACGGATTGTTTCTTACGAGCAAATCCAATACAGTTTGGAATTCGGGAGTAATTCTTGTTGGACATTTTATGAGCCGATGCAGCCCGAGTCTGGCTAGAATTTGTTTGCATATTGTTGGATTTCCATTTCAATTGATCATAATTGCAATCTCCCAAAATGTGCAGCGTCTTTCCTAAGCGGATAGCTTTTTGAAATTTTTCTTCGATGTATTGAAAAGACTGTACACTTGTTTTGGGTGGTCTGTAAAGAGAACCAATAACAGATGATCTGTTTTTTCATACCTGAATATCCATCCAGAGGTCATCAACTTCATAGATGTCGTTAAGCATTTCTTGAGAAGAGGTATATTCTTCTCGCACATAAATCACGGTTCCACCTTCTCTCCTTTCTCTTCTTTTCTATAAACATTGAAGCCGCCAATCTCGATGAAGGTAGTGTTAATGTCAGATTTCAACCAGGTTTCAGTCAGACATGGAATGTCAATTGAGTCCTCCTTCATCATCATTTTGATGTGATCCATCTTTGTTCCTTGGCTACTAACGTTTATATGAATAATCACGATATTATTTAGGTACTGATGGGTATTTACAGACATGGTTGCTGAGGGGTGGTTGCTGCTCACAGCTTGAACAGTTTGTGCCTCTAGTCTTTTGATTTTACTTACAGGACAGTTGGTGTCACTTTGGGATGGTTGCAGAGGCATCTCTTCATCGTATATGGATGTATCATTGTCGTATTGCAAAGAAGAATACCTATCAGAACACTGCACATTTGTTTCCACACGCTTGTTTTGCTTCGCTGCAATATTTTGTTGTTCGAAATGTGGCTTCAGAGGGTGGGTTGGTGCAAGACTACTATAGTGGTCCTCTTTCTTAGCTACAAATATTGAGTATTGAGCAGCTTCATCACTCTTAAGGCTGGTCGAATTAATTGTAATTTTTGTTACGATGTCCGGGTTTGTTTCTTCTAAGATTGTGATTTGTATTTTGAGTGAGTGGCTGAGAATTGTGGGGACTAGATCGCCAAAACTGCTATTGTATTCATTGTTTTCAAAATACTTTTCTATCTCGGAGAGGAACCTATCATCTTTTTTATACTCAGTGAAAGCTTCGTAATCTTCTATGTAACTGAAGAAATCCTCCATTGATTTAGTTTTTATCACCTCTATGATGTTTTCATCATTAGGTCCTGTTTGTTTTACTAAGGATTTTTTCACAGCGTGAATCATACAATGACCGTTTGCTAGTGTTGATTGTCTTTAGAATCTTAAATCATTGAGAATGGTGTCGATGTTGGGAAATTGTTGCAAGTTTTCTGTCACCTGCATTGGCATTCGTTCATCCGTTTTATTGTTTCTTGTGTCAGCAACACCAACCTCATTTAGATTTTTAATATGCTCTTCAGCAACACTCTTACTGACGTTATCTAAGAATCTGGTTGCTAATTCTCGAGTACCATTGTTTGTATGTTTAGGATATCCTTGCTTTCGGATTTGTTCTTTGTTGTTGAGGGTGGGCTGGAGCAGGAGAGACCGAACAGAACCAAGGGAAAGCAATTTAGATCGGTGATTGAAGAGAGGCATGACTGAGGATGGCTGAATCGAACTAGAGGAAGGAATGGGTGGAGGGGGGTAATACATGGGAGGGATTAGCAGAATAGGTAGAGTCGGAGTTTGGGCTTAGGTAAGGGAATGGTAACGAAAGGGGAGGATTGGGGCTGTGCTGCAAGCATAGTTTAGATGAATTTGTGTGAGTAGTGTAGAGTGGAGGAGGAGGGTAGAAGAAGAAATGAGGAGGCGCTGAGAGAACCCTATTGCTGCGACCGTGTTGAAAAGGCGTTGCATGGGAGGTAAATGTGTGGGGATAATAAGGAGTCACTGACTGGTGATTTTTAGTTTGAATTTCAGAGTGGGGGGGTGACGAGAGGGTGCTAGGATGTGAGTTGTCTGAGAGTAGATGCCTTTGCTGACGTGTGATGGGGTGATGATACGAGATGATGGCCATAAGATGGAGGGAAGTAGAGGAAGGGAGGAGACCAGAGTAATGATTGCTTGCTTCTAAAATTGTTTTAGTATAGGGATGGCAATACCTCAACCTCTGAGGAACGTAACGTGCTACCGTGTTGACAAATTTGATAATTCCACTTCTGTTTAGACTAGCATTCTTCAAATGAAACAATCGCTTGTCGGGGCACCAGGGAATTCGTCTCTTAGTTTGCCTGTTGGGATAACTTTGAGCCTCAACGAGTGGCAAAGACTCATGAAACGGCGCCTCTGTTTATAGTTTTCAGATTGAGGGGTTCTGCCATGTACATCTTAGCATTTTGGTTCTTCGTTAAAATTGCGGGCTCGTTAGTGGGAGTTAGCTGAGCCACGTCTATAAAAACCGTTCTTCATCAGCATAATTCATTCCGGACAATATGTATTAACGTTATGAATAATAAAGAAGTTCCCATAGATGATAACACATTCCTACCGTTTTCTCCGACCACATTGTTAATCCACGCTTGCAAGGCTTCCTCTGTCGCTGTTGTGGACCGAAATCTACAATCTTCATCCCTTCCCAACCAGAGATTGATGACGGTCGTATCTCCACCTGACGACGGAGAATCATCTATGCTATTGGCTTCACACGTCGTATTTTTTTCGTCATTGACTCCCCTCGTTACGTCATCACAGACGACTAAAGAATTATCCTCTGAAGTTCTCTGCAGTGGACAGATTGATAGTTAGCAACAAATTATGAGTTACCTATCTTGCTGACAGCACGATACAATAAAGTTATGTCCTTAGTTGCCTTGCTCAGCCTATAGATTATCCCAGTTCTATTCTCAAACTTAACTGATATTTATTGATAGTCATAAATTATACGAGATTTGGAGAAAGCTCACTGATATGACAACAATATTAAATGCAAAGAACTCAGGCTCCTACAATCCTGGAGAGCGGCCAATCAGGTTAACTCTTGGGCGCTGATGTCCTCAAGACAAAAGCCTGTAGTCCCGACCATGAACATTGAAATGTTGACAAAATTTCAGTGCAAGAAATTTTCCATCTTTAGAGGTTACCTTCTCTAATATTTTCCCATTTGCCCTAACAATTCCGGGAGCAAAAGATATATTTTTGATATGCTAAAAAATACGCATGAGATCTGATAACTGGAAAAACATACATACCAATATAAAAGAACAAGCTGAATAAATGAACAAGCTGAATAACCAGCCGGGAGAAGGTGGAAGAATACTGATGAAGTGATAAATGATTGAGCATGAAAAGAGATGGTGGCAAAAGAGTTCACATCGAGCCGTAATTACCAGTGCAAACATTGCAGAGCTATTATCAAATTTGCACTGTGAAATGATTGACCAAACAAACGCCTAACAAAACGGCGAACCATTTAAAAGCAACAAATGGAAACTCATGCAGCAGAATAATGAATAGGTGTACGATGCAGCGTAAATCACTACACTTACGGCTGCTAAGGCCACCTCCTGCGCGCAGTCTCTCGTGCGTGAACGCTGAAACCTTGGTGGCATTTGGTGGACTGAAGGCTTAGCAGTAATCGGCTTTTTTAGAAGAATTCTTTTTTGCAGCAAGATGAGAGGGCTCACAACCTTCAAGTCATCTTTTGAAATTGCTCGGTAGCTCAGTTTTTGAAGGCATGGCATTTCTAAGGCAGCTGCAGCAAGGAGTAAGGCTCGACGGGTTTGCTGTCTTGCGTCCTGTAAAACAGACATTGGTTTAGCATAGACTGCCAGCGTTTTTGCACATATACTACGATTAGTGGAAGTAATTGACTGATTTATAATGCAATAAAGCCGCCTTACACCAACGAAATTGCCAGTTAAGCTAGCAATCTAGATGGTGATCGAGAAAAAAAATTGTCGCAATATGTACAAAACATCCAATAGGTTCCGATAATTATATGGCAACGTATCGTGTATTAATATATTAAAAGATTAGCCTTATCCGAACAAAGTCACATTTAGAACATCAGAATTAAATATAACTGCCGAAAAACACTCTAACTGACAGACATGAAAGTAATCATTGAAAGACTCACCCACAAAAAGTCAGGTCGCATCCAGTGCCAGATGGTGCAGGTGCAGTCTTCATCGAGTCCATGTTGAGGTCTGGCGATAAGGCACACCTGGATGATCCAACCAAACGTCATGGCGGTAATGCATGGAATCTCCACGAGGCTACTTAATGTCGCTGAGGGAAGAAAGAAAAACAGTTTTGACAGAAGAACAATCAAGATAATCTGCTTTCACGCAATAACAATGATGGTGTGATGGTGCACACAAACTGGTCCCAATACAGTGAATCATATCCGTTCATTAGTCATTCCCATCAAGTGGTTCATGTATGCACCATCATTGTATTAAATGAGTGTTTTTTTCTGTTTTAATTCTAACATCCCTGCAGTAAAATTGCACGTTCACATCGGCGTATATACATCCAAACATTTCTTGTATGATTATAGTCAAACATTTTCTATTACGTACTGGAGAAAACAGCTGCTTGAATCTAACCACGAATTCAAACGATCTCATCTACGTACGTACATTTGTCTCTCATGTATGAAAAAACGGAAGTATGTACACGCGTACATAAATAAGCTATTTATTGCAAAGATGTTATATA
>SDVV010045764.1:0-10038 GCA_016164225.1 Gammarus roeselii
TATCGCGGTTAACAGAGTGGGCTAATTCATGAGAGCTGTATCGCGGTTAATAGATTGGTTTAGTTCAAAAGAGCTGTATCGTGGTTAATAGAGTGGGCTAATTCATGGGAGCTGTATCACTGTTAATAGAGTAGGTTAATTCATGGGAGCTGTATCGTGGTTAATAGAGTGGGCTAATTCATGGAAGCTTTATCCCGGTTAATAGAGTGGGTTAATTTATGGGAACTGTATCCCGGGTAATAGAGTGTTTATAACTCTTTACAAGTGTAGGAAGATAACAACAGGCCTAACAAGAGAATAAGTTCTGTAGTAGAACGTCTAAGAGGCCTATTGTCCTAAACTAGGTTGCCATTTGATAGCAAGAAGATTAGTTTTGAAGTAAAACGTCATAGTGAGCTTCGTGTGCCATTTGTTTTATTTATAATAACAGAAAATGGAACAGTTTAGCTATTTATCGGCGATTTATAAAGAACTTATTGAGCCGCGACTTAAATGTTTCGATTGTTTTGCTGTTTACAACCTCCGGTGAAGTTTGATCTATTCTTCGACAACTCTATACGTGAAGGAATTGCGCGTGATTTCGAGCGAGAAACGTTTCCCAACGGTTTTGTATCCATTGTTCCTAGTCACTCCGTTTGTATCTAGAGTGAAAAGGCTCGCACGGTGGACGTTTTCCTTACCCTTCATAATCTTCCACACTTCTATCATATCGCCTCTGACTCGACGTTTCTCTAGCAAATAAAGATTGAGTTCACGAAGCCTGTCTTCGTACGATTTATTCCGCAGCGAGGGGATGAGTTTGGTAGCTCTACGTTGAACCTACTCAAGTTAAATAACGTATTTTCTAAGGATTTGAGACCAGAATTGAACGGCATACTCGAGATGCGGTCTAACAAATGCATTATATACTTGAACAAACTGTGCTGGTTTTTGTACAAGATAGTGCGGAATATCATACCTAGCATTTTGTTGCCATTCTTGACGGCATCGTTACATTGCTTGCTTTTTTTAAGTCGTTACTAATGATGACACCAAAATCTCTCTCTTTGGTGACGGGAATAAATTTTTTTCCAGACATTGAATATTCGTGTCTGGGGTTATGAAGACCTATGTGCATAACTTTGCATTTGTCTACATTAAATTCCATTTGCCACTTTTCTGACCAATCAACAATTTTGTTCAAGTCTAGTTAGATCTGCATACATTCAAGTTCAGTTTACACTTTTCCTCCGATCTTAGTGTCGTCTGCAAACTTGCTAATGTTTGGGAGTACGTTGCTATCGAGATCGTTAATGAATATTATAAAGAGACTTGACCCTAACACGGATCCTTGAGGCACGCCGCTTGTAACGTTACCCCTAGGAGTATGAAGCTCCGTTAAGTACAACTCGCTGCCGTCTGTCCGTAAGCCAGCATTTTATCCAGTTGTTAAGCTCTACTAGAATACCGATGCTGTGCAATTTACTAATTAGGCGCTTGTGGGGGAATTTATCAAAGGCCTGGCCTCTTGAAAGTCAAGGTAAATGATATCGATTGGAAATTTTGTGTCGTGGATTTCGATTTAATTTCTGAAAAAGAGTAGCAGATTTGAAGGACAGGAATGGTTGTGTCTAAAGCCATGCTGGGAGTCGCCAATCAATTCTTTTGATTCTAAGAATTCTGTAATTTTATCCGTTATCAAGCTTTCCATCAACTTGCCAATGACTGAGGTGAGACGAATTGAACGGTAGTTGCCGGGACACTTTTTGTCCCTTTTTTCATAAATTGGGGTAACATTGGCCTCTTTCCATTTAGAAGGGCAGGTGCCATTTGTGAGAGATTGGGTGAAAATGTTTGATAAATGTTCGGCGATTTCGTTTTTAGTCGCTTTTAGAAATCTAGGATGAATTTGGTCTAGACTTGGAGATTTGGTGACTTCCAATTGATCTATATATTTAATAACTCCGGCGGGAAGAAAGTTCACTGTAGTGAGGGCTTTAATTCGTTTTGTCGCTACGATATCCTCAATATTAGGAATATCCTGATTCTCTAACGTAAATGCAGAGCAAAAGTGTTCATTAAGTACAACACTTATTTTGGTGTCGTCCGTTTCTAGCTCACCAACATCGTTCCCGAGAGGACCTATTACAGATTTTAATTTTTTTTTCGTTCGAAATATAACAAAAAAATTGTTTCGGATTAGTTTTGGCATTGGCAGCAATTTCATTTTCATACCCTTCCTTCTTACGTTTCAGGACCCTCTTTAGATCTCGTCGACTAATTTTGTATTCATTTTTTGCTACGTCGTCATGTGGATGTCTCTGCTTTATCGAATGCTTTGCTTTCTTTTGTGAATGAAGGCGCTGCACTTCTCCTCTCCAGTACATGGGCTGCTAGGCTGTTGTTCGCCTGTTTTTGCGAGGGAAATGCTCATGTTCGATATTTTTAAGCGCAGTCAAGAGATAGTCAAGCAATTGATTGACATCTTGTCCGAGGGTTATATTTGCTGACACCATTGAGTCTCTTAAGCTATCAAAATTAGCTAATCTGAAGATAGGGACTTTTTCGCAGTTTGTTGGGGTTTTCAACTCGAGCTCTATCAAAAAACGGATACAGTTGTGGTCACTAGTTCCAGAGTGGTTCACCTACTTTGACGTTCATGACATGAGAGTCGCTTGCACTAAATAGGAGATCAAGAATGTTGCTACCTCTTGTAGGTGTCTGCACCATTCGGGTCATGAACTTATCGTCTGCAAAATCAATCACACGTTGGCCGGTGGCAGTACATTCGTCTGATTCCCAATCAATGTCGGGGATATTGATATCGTCAAGCACAACACTGTGTTGGGTTGTGACAACATCGACGAGGGTGTTGTGAAGATCGATATCATCTGCAACCTTGCTTTTAGGGGGGCGATAGACGAGAGTAATTTGACATTTTATATGTTTGCCGACTACTTTGATCGATACTGTGTCGTGCTTGTTGTTTGTAATGGTGACTTCAAATATTTGCTGAGTGTTTTTCCACAAGAAACAGCACTCCTCCTCCCTCTCGGCCTTGTCTATCTCTGTGAATCAGTGAGAAACCGGGAAGAGTAAATTCCCTAAATAATGCCTGTTGCTCAATTTCATTCACGATTCTGTGATTGCTATTATGTCGATACTTTTATTCAATGCAAGGATACCTAATTCTTCGATTTTGTCTCTGAAACTTTTAGCGTTCACGAAGTAACATTTGAGAGTACCGTTTGTCACATCCACTTGATTTGCTTGACTTATTTTGCTTCTACTCCGAGGTCTTGTGTCGGAGTCAAGACTTTCGTTTTCGTTTACACGGTTGTACTAGCGGAGCTGCCACTTCTGCCTCTAACTCGAACTGGATCGATGACAGGAACTTTTTTGCTGGGACCAGTGGTGGTGTTTTGAGGGGCACTTGTATTTGTTGTGTATCTCGTGTTGAAACGGGCAGAGGTTGCTATGTCGTTTCGTCGGGCACTGCTGGCGGAGTTGTTGGTATGATATCGTTAACGTTTTTTGATTTATTTTCGTTGACAAGTTCAGTGCTGATAATTTTAAGGATGTTTTCGATGGTATCAAGTCCATACGTGTTAATGCGAGCCTTGTTGGTGATTCTATTAAAGGTATAGTACTTTGAGTCGATCATCGTTTCCCAATGATCCGAGAAAGAGATTTTCTGGGCTTTGCAGAAAGCTGCTAGGCGATTGTTAAGTAAAATCATCTTGCTTAACTTGTATCTACTTTGGTTCGGATGGGGCAGGATGCCAGTGACATGGAGATTCGCGTGTGAAGGTTTGATGTTGTTTAGCATGGTTTCATACCATTTCCATGTCGATTCCGTCTGCGTCACGTCTTTAGCTCCGACTTGTATAATAGTTTGCTTAGATGAATGTATTCTTTCCTTTCCGGTTGAATTCTCCATTTTTGCTGATTTGATTTGAAGGAGATGACATTGTAATCACCAATCACAATAATTTCTTCTGTATTCTGAGAGTCCATTTCATCGGGCAATACATCGAATCGGTTAAGTGTATTGGGTCGAAAGGGGTGAGATTGTGGTCCAACGTGTGTTGCATTGTCACTGCTTGGCTGCCTCCTATTAACCACAGTTGAGTGCAGTGTCTCGCTATCTCTGACTGAGTTTACTATCGGTTTAACACGATCGTTTGTTTCAGCGTCTAGAGATTAGGTGCACTTAGAGTTCTTTCACTTGATTTTGGGTGGCCTCGACAGTTTCTTTGACAGCTGCTAATTCGCTGCTTATCAGATCTTTAAATTCGTGAAATTGTTTCAGAACGTTTTCCAATTTTAATTCAACAGCTATCAATCGGATCTCCGTGTTGACTGTCTCTGTTATGGATAAGTCATTGGATGAGACTGTTTTGGTTTTGGATAAGCCATCAGAGGCATGACTGATTTGTGCTTTTAGTTGTTTGATTTCCTCTGCCGCTTGACAAAATTTACAGCGCAACGTCTTGCATTCCCCATTTGAGGGACTGCTACGCAAAGTCCTGGCAGAGAAAGAAGAACTTTGGCAATCCAATAGTTCGGGGGCGTACGAGGTGTGGCATATGCCACATTCTAGCTTAGCCTGAACCATCTTGGACTGTTATAGAATTAACCGTTGGGAAAATGGACCGTTAGCCTGAGTTCTATTTTTTTGTGATCTCTTTTAGACAGCAGATATGGATGCAATACTATAATTAGATGCGGGATGTGACGATTATGTCAACGATTCAAAAAGGGAATTAAAACGGGAATGATACAAATGAGAGTCGGATGCGCTTATCGTCGGATGCGCGTTAGCGCAAGGTTACTACCTATTGCGAGATTTGGGTTGAATACAAAGCTAAACTAACTTATAGCTGCTCCCATCTGCTTCTCAATAAAGGAATGATATCATGATCCTGGGCCCCAACCTTGTACCAGACATGACCGGCGGAGTATCAGAAGATGACAAAAAAATAATTACAATTCAGTAAGTGGGGTGTTATGAAATCGTAGCACGATTCTAAGCTGCAAGATGTAAAGTGGTACAATACAATGTATGTGGGCAATAATAATAATGATAATAATAATAATAAAAAAAATAATAAATAATAATAATAATTATAATACAAATAATAATAATAGTAATAATAATAATAATAATAATAACAATAATATTGAGGCACTCGATGGTATAATAATGGTGACCGAGTTGCAAAACAAGCTGTTATGGCCAGGTCTGTTACGTGTCCAACTAATTAGCATTAGCTACCGGTCTGAGCATTAGCTACCCGGTTTTATTGGCTGTTCCGATCTGAGAATTTATTGTTTTTGTACCGAGATTGTGGGATTAGATTGCCCAACGGTGTACCAACCCCTCTGTAGTTGCTGCGTCACATTGAAAGATCCACTAGATACTTCTCGTGAGATCTCCATATTAACCTAATTTGAAGGCTCTTTTGTTTCTTCATAATGAGGGCAGAGCGTATTCAGATTTTTCATCGCTATTTCTGCCACGTATTGCAGTGATCAGCATTGTTATTCTCACAATAGAAACGTCCCCTTTGGAGCACTCAAGTGAAATTGTGTGCCTTGCTGTATTTTTCAGACATTTGCAATTATTGAAACGTCAACTTTTGAGAAAAACCTGAGCTGATTCAACATCTTTTGTTTGTTCACTTGGCTGTTACGATGTCAGTCTACAGGGGAATTTCGTTGTGTTCGATTGAATGACGTCGCTTAGACGGGAGGCTGTACCCGTTTTTATAGGCTCTTATGGAGGCTCTAACGAAGCCCTTATAATACTCTAATGAGGCTCCAATTTGGATAAAGTAGGCTCATGTGGGCGTTAATGAATCACAATGTAGCTCTTACGAGCCACTATGTGATACATTCTTCTATCAGACACTAAGGAGGCTCTTATGAGGCTCGACTCGGATGAGGCCTTTTATGAGGCTCTTTTATTGCTCCTATGAGATTCTCATGAGGCTTTCATGAGGCTTCTGTGGGGTCCTGTATGAGGCTTTTATAATGCTTTTATGAGGCACTAATTAGTCTCTATGAGGCTCTGTGAAATTTTATGAGACACAAATGAGGCTCTTGGAGGGCACTTATGAGTCTCTAATGAGGCTGTAATGAGGTTCTATTAGGTTTTTCTGAATTTTTTATGATGAACTAACGAGGTTTTCTAAGTTTTGAATTAGGCCTTACGAAATTATTTAGAGGCTTTAATAAGGCTTCAACGAGGCACTTAGTAGGCTTTTATGAAGTGTTTACTAGGCTCTTATGAGTCTTCTGTGAGGCACTTATGTGGCACAAACGGTCACATACGAGGAACATACGTTATAAGGGACTTATTAGGTACTAATGAATACAAAATGAGGCCCATAAGAGGCACTAATGAGGCAGGTATGGGATAATTATGAATATTTTATGAGGCTCTCATATGGCAGTCATGAGGCTTGTATAAGGCACCTATGATGAATTTATGAGGCACAAATAGCGCTCTTATGAGGCAGCTATGAGGCTCATATATGGTACCAACGAAGATCTTACGAGGCTCTAATGAAACTCACACGAAGTTATGAGTCAAGTGTAGGTCACTTAAGTGCCACTTGTCGGACGCTTTTGAGGCATAATTGCCTCGTGAAAAACTGTTGCATTCTAAGCCATCATGTGATATATTTTCCCTTACTATACCTTCCTGGCATTATTAAAGAGACTTTATATGTAAATATGATACAGACTGAGTGCATACGTGTCATTGAACCATAGACCATGAGTGAATTGTCATGATGTCTTTAGATAGTTAACCAGACTCATTTATAACCAGACGCATTCATGACGAAAAATCGGTTGAACTGAGTCCGGAGAATGCCACAGTGTTTAGAGCGCATCTCAGCATCCAGAGTATTGCAGTGCCAGGAGTATAGAATGCCACAGTGTTTAGAGTGCATCTCAGCATCCAGAGTATTGCAGTGCCAGGAGTATAGAATGACACAGTGTTCAGAGTGCATCTCAGCATCCAGAGTATTGCAGTGCCAGGAGTATAGAATGATACTGTTTAGAGTGCATCTCAGCATCCAGAGTATTGCAGTGCCAGGAGTATAGAATGACAGTGTTTAGAGTGCATCTCAGCATCCAGAGTATTGCTGTGCCAGGAGTATAGAATGCCACAGTGTTTAGAGTGCATCTCAGCATCCAGAGTATTGCAGTGCCAGGAGTATAGAATGACACAGTGTTCAGAGTGCATCTCAGCATCCAGAGTATTGCAGTGCCAGGATTATAGAATGCCAGAGTGTTTAGAGTGCATCTCAGCATCCAGAGTATTGCAGTGCCAGGAGTATAGAATGCACAGTGTTTAGAGTGCATCTCAGCATCCAGAGTATTGCAGTGCCAGGAGTATAGAATGACACAGTGTTCAGAGTGCATCTCAGCATCCAGACTATTGCAGTGCCAGGAGTATAGAAGGACACAGTGTTCAGAGTGCATCTCAGCATCCAGAGTATTGCAGTGCCAGGAGTATAGAATGACACAGTGTTTAGAGAGCATCTCAACATCCAGAGTATTGCAGTGCCAGGAGTATTGCACACTATCCAGAATGTAGAACAATTTCCAGGATATTTCGCAGTGTCCAGAATATTACAGTGTTCAGAGTATTGTAGTAGTACGAGTATTGAACAACGTCCACAGTGTTGCACAGTGTCCACAGTGTTGCATAGTGTCAAGAGTGTTAGCCAGTACTCCGAGTGTTGAACTGCAGTCATAGTATTGGAGTGTCAAAAGTAATGTGCAGTGTCCAGAGTGTTACTCGAGGTCTAGAGTGTTACACAGAGTCCCGAGTATTGCAGTGTCCAGAATATTGAATGGTGTTCAGGGTAATGCACAGTGTCCTGAGCATTGTCTGTTTGCCGGTGTACAGTGTTTGCCGGTGTACTGGGTATTTTACTGTGTTCAGAGTATCGCAATGTCAGGGGTATTTTAAAACGTATTAAGTGTTGCATAGTGTTTATAGCGTTGTACAGCGTCCAGAGTATTGTTGTGTCCACTGTATTGCACATGTTTCAAGGTATTGCATAGTATCTGGAGTATTTCAGTGTTTAGGGGGTTGCACATTACCTAGAGTGTTGCAGAGTGTTAGAGTGATGCAGTGTCTATAGTATTGTACAGCGTCTAGAGAGCTGAACAGTGTCCAAAGTGTTGCACAGGGCCGAGAGTATTGGTCTTTGTTCGGAGTGTTGCACAGTATCCAGAGTGTCCCAAAGTCTCTAGACGGTTGCAGTGTCCAAAATATTGTTTATAGTCCAGAGTTTGGCTCAGTATCCAGAGTTTGACTCAGAGTCCAGAGTTTGGCTTAGAGTCCAGA
Organism: Gammarus roeselii; assembly: GCA_016164225.1. Taxonomy (NCBI): domain Eukaryota; kingdom Metazoa; phylum Arthropoda; class Malacostraca; order Amphipoda; family Gammaridae; genus Gammarus; species Gammarus roeselii. Next base: position 8,351 of record SDVV010045764.1, read on the forward strand.
GTTTGGCTCAGTGTCTAGAGTTTGCCTCAGTGTCCAGCGTTTGGCTCAGTGTCTAGAGTTTGGCTCAGTGTCCACAGTTTAGCTCAGTGTCCAGAGTTTGACTCAGTGTCAAGGGTTTGACTCAGAGTCCAGAGTTTGGCTCAGTGTCCAGAGTTTGGGTCAGTGTCCAGAGTATCTCCAGTGGATTTAAAAATATACAGTTGCAGTTCGGGCTCGATTGATCCCCTCGTAAGATTGTAGTCGCATTAACCTTTCTTTAGTAAGCCTGGGACCAGCCACAACTCCCAATAGAATAACTTTTCTATTACCGCCATGCTATTTCTGAACCGTCATTTTAAAACCTCAACAAATCCCTTCCAGAGCTGTTTTTCTCCCAGCCACCGTAAATAAGTTACCGTCTTCGTTTTAACACTTTGCCTTTTCGCGAAGGAAGCCAATATTTAGACTTTTTCCGTTGTCAATCCATCCCCTCCTCCCTCATTCACCCTTCTCTGTTTTGCCGTGCCGTTTTTATGCTGTCTCAAGCAGTGCCTGATTTTCCTCTCATTGCAGCCCAACAGTGTCCAAAACTTTCCAACACTGTCCTTGCAAAACACTTCCTAACACTGCCCAACGCTGTCCAACACTGCCCAGCACTATTCACACTGCCCAACACTGACCAACCCTTCCCAATGCTGATTTAAACTGTCCATCACTACTCAACACTGAACAACGCGGCCCAAGAGTGCTTAGCATCTCACAGCACGGGAAAAAGCTGACCAACAGAGCCCAACACTACTGAACACTGCCTAACGCTGCTCAACGCTGCCCAAAACTGACCCAACTGCCCAAAACTGCCTAACACTGCCCACCACTACAGTGACTTTCCAACACTGCCCAAGGCTGCTCAACACAGCCCAGCTCTGCCCAACGCTGTCCAACACTGCCCCGCATTGCCCAACTGCCTAACAGTGCTGAACACTAACCAACACTGCCCCATTCTGCCTTACATTGCCCATCACTTCTGAACACTGTTCAACATTGCCCTTGAATGTCAAACACTGCCCAATATATTAAAACCTTGTCCTACACTGCCCATCACTACTCAACACTGCCCCACATTACAAAGCGCTGTCTAACAGTGCTCAACACTGACCATCAATGCTTCACACTGCTTTACACTGCCCATCACTACTCAACAGTAGTGTATATGACTACATTTTGGCCCTAAAAAATGACTACATTTTGGCCCTAAAAAATGACTACATTTTGGCCCTAAAAAATGACTACATTTTGGCAGCATCTACGGACTACATTTTGGCAGCATCTACGGACTACATTTTGGCAGCATCTACGGACTACATTTTGGCCCTAAAAAGTAGGTACATTTTGGCCCTAAAAAAGTGATACATTGTGACTCTATGTTAATTGTGAAGATTTAGGATTTATGTTATTTATGAAGGAATTATGATATATGTTAATTGTGTAGGAATTAGGATGGTAAGATATTTGAATCTTTTTTATCGAATGTATTACTTAGGATGTTTGTTATTTGTTAGTGACTCAGACGTTGCACTTCTCTGATACTGTAGTTATATATTAGTGATTCTTTGTTAATTGTGAAGATTTAGGATTTATGTTATTTATGAAGGTATATTATTTGTGAAGGAAATTAGATTTGGCTAGATATTTGAACCTTTTTATCGAAT
>SDVV010045766.1:0-10038 GCA_016164225.1 Gammarus roeselii
TTTTCAAAGATTTCCAATAACATATATTGTGAATCATGTTCTGAAACATGATGTAGCTACAAACCGGCCGCCGACAGATGCGCTGTCACGAATTCACTTTATCTCTCGTTTCGCTAATTCAAATAGTGCATATAAAAACTAAGTTTGATGTATTATACCTAAGTATTGAAAACCCATTGCTAGACGATGGAATTTAATGATTTAATAATAATAATCAGATGCAGCAAGCCAGGAACCCTGCTCAGAACATCCCTTGGCTCACTATCCACTCTAGCAACACCAACACACATAGTTTGATAATGAAGAAAACTACCAATCCACCTCAACACAACCTCAGAAACTCCATGTGCCTGCAACTTCAGAAGCAAATAGGGGTGGGAAACAACATCAAATGGCTTTGAAGAATCAAGCATGGCCATATCTACCACTAAACCAGCATCAACAGACTGGACTACATGCGAATAGACCAGCAACATTTGATCCTCTGTTGATCTGGCCTTCCTAATTCCAAACTGTCTGGAAGAAAGGAGTTGGTAAGACTCAAAATAGTCCAGCTCAGCAGCAACAATCCTCTTCAGCGATTTGCAGCAAACAGAGTTAAGGCTAACTGGACAATAGTTGAGGGGATCATATTCACTTTTAACAATTGGAATCACCAATGAACTCTTCCATGCATCAGGGAGCATTCCACTCTGCAGAGAAAGGTTAAAGATAATAAAGAGAGGCTGTGTCAATTGCACAGCACACTCCTTCAGCAACTTTGGGTAGAGTCCATCAATGCCCATTGCTGAACTAACTTTGAGCCTGGTCAGAATGTCATGGACATTCCATGACCTTATGGCAAACTTGCTCATTTTGTTATTAAATAGCAAACTGGGAAGGAGCAGGATTGGGATGAACATTCTATACACGTCAGAGAAGGCAGATGACAGGAGCTCAGCTATCTCCAGTGGATCATAAACCAGCTGTCCACTTGCATTACAGTGTCCAACCCCTAGACAAACTTTCTTCTTCCTTCATATATAAGAATGGAACAGCTTTGAAGAGTCACTATACTATTGCATAAGGTATTGCTTGTACTTAGATCGGCTGAACAAAGCATGATTTCAAAACTGATAGTTGAGATCAAGAAAGGTAGCTAGTAACTTCAAAGTATTTTGATCATTTCTGCCAAACCTCATTCTTGAAATCTTGTACTCATCCCACGTATTTGCTCTCTTCACCTTCAAACCCTGTGGAGGCCTCACAGACCATGGTACCCTAGGAGAGTTTCCAGCAAGAAGCACATGAAGTCTATCAGACTCCTCAGTATAGTGGGGAACACACTATATGCCTCACAAGCACTCGGGTAAATAAATTCAAGAGGCTAATCAATTCTTGATAATGCTTTGAAAATAGGGCCATAGTTACCTCGGTGTCATGATTACTTCCAAGCTTGGTGTCTTGCACCATCAGGCTCCAAGAAATTCACAAACAAATAATCACAAATAACAGCCGAATGAGCACACCTCCAAAAAGGAGACAAAACAACATCTCCAACATGATCTGGCTAACTTGTAAAAAATAAATCAAGTATGTTTATGGACAAGAGAAAAGTCTGCTCTTTCACCCACTGATGCAAGCCACAAGATGCAAAGCAATCCAAAAACAGTTGATCCGTCAAGTTAACATTCTCTTCCTGCACCAACTCACCCGACCACTTCACCGAGGGCAGGTTGGAATCCCCCAACACGACCACCACAGAAGTCACTAATCAAACTCAACAGATCAAGGTTTTCCTGATCACCATATGATGGAGGTCTATAAACAGGCAAAATCCATAAATCAAGTTGAACTAGAAAGACTGCTGCTACATTTGGCAAGTTCAGACAAACCTCATCATACTTCAGTGATTTTTTCATACATCTACAAACACTGTGTTTTCTCACTCCAGTATGCAAATCTCTTCTTACAACAGAAAACCCATGAGCCTCAACAAAAGAAGAGCAAACTGAGCTTACAAGTCAAGTCTAATCAACCCCAAACACCTCCAGCCTATTTTCTGAGGTAAACCTTAAATAAAATCTAATTTGTTTGTAAGACTGTTGACATTTACCAGGCCAATCTTCAGCAATGAAGTCTGGGAGATGGACGACTGCAGAGACCCTCAACAATTTATGGACCCAACCCCAGCTACCCGCAGCAAACAGCAGCCCCCTTAATGGGAATGACACCGCGGCCACCAGAGTCGCTACAGCGGCTATGTAAATCGACACCGCGGCCACCTAAACAGCCACCACAACCACTCACATGGATAGCAGAACAGCCTTTGCAGACACCAGCATCCATCAGCACAAACACTGATGCCCCAAGCACAACCACCAGAGACGCCACCGCTGCCACGCCCCAGTTTGCAGCCTTTGCCCCACCGCCAACAGCAGCCCTTTTCGCAATAATCTCCTGTCGCTGTCTGTAGGTTAAGTCACTCTGTATGAAAACAGACTTCAACTCATCAAAGAATCCTAAATTCTTGGCACCACCTAGCAGCATCCTCCTTCAATTGCAATCCAGAACTTTAGCTCTAAACAAGCTGGTTTTGCCAATCCTCACAAGTCCACTGAATTCAACTTCTTCAATGTCCAGGGTCAAGCAAACTTCGGCAAATTTTTCCTTCACACCTTAAGCACTGTCAGTCTGGAAACCTCTGAGGACAATTGTGCCTTGGTGGCGTTCCTGTTCACACAACTCTCTCAATTCTGCATGAATCCCCTCCCTAGAAACTGTAGCTTTGTAGGCCATGGACCCATCAAGTGGTTTGTTGGCAGAATGACCACCAGATGCCAACTCAATTCTCCTTGACATCTGATCAACAATTTTGGTAAAGGATCCAACAGCAACCAACAACTGATTGAAAGCTGAAACCAGTCCAGTCTCCTTGCCAGGAACACAAGAAGAACTGATTCTACCACATCTACACCTGCAACAAAAATACTGCACAGCACCACCAGTATCCTTCAACAGACAACTAACAATATCCTTCTCCACCCCAAAAGAATAGCCATCACAGAAGAAACAGTGCACATCCCTGCCAGGCAGCCCATGAAGTGCTGAGTCCCCCCCAGCAGCTAGCACATCAGCAGCCAGCCCACCCCTCCCAGTCAAGCCCCCCGACTTACAGGCCCCTGCTGCCTCATTTTTTTTAGGACTGCAAAGGTGTAGGCGGGAAGCCTCCACCAACGCTGGTCCTTTGATGAACTTCCGCGACTGAGATGCCGCCGCAATTGTAGGCCTCCAGCAATGCCACAAAAGATGCAACCGAGCCAACAGACTTGTGTTCTGACTGGCCAGCATCTGACATCAGTTTCTTCATCATACTGGATGCATATTTTCATATCAGGATAACAATACCTTACCTAGCATGCCTTGTAATAATGTCAATGCAACCAAGCCAGGAGAGGCCAGCACAGCTATGCACGCCAGCACCTACAAAGACTCAGCAGAACAAGAATGGAAAGATGCTGGAAGGTATGTATCTCACCTTTGCAGCCCCCCACAGCCCCGCCAACAGGGCACGCAGGCATGGGAAGCAATACATCTCAGCGCAACAGCAATCAAAATGAACAGCACGGTACAAGCACTGCAGCAGGACGCTAGTCGGAATGCGCTCAATAGGTCCAAAGAAAACAAAAACAATGAAGACAGTCAACAACTGCACACAACTTTTGGCAACACAAACAAAGCCACAATATCACATCAAATTGAGTCTAGCAAAACTCATACAACACTGCCCCCAATTCCTCAGCCACCGCCCTCTAGAAGCCGCGAAGTGAATCACACTGCACCACATCAACGGGCAGCCGGTTCCAAATCTGCACAAAGCGAGAATAAAAGAATCTTCGTTTATAGTCTGTCTGACAGCAAGGAACCACCAGCTTGAAAGGATGCCCACGTGTGCCAACATCCGGAGCTCTCTCAAACAGAGCAGACAAACCTGAATCAACAGAATAATGAAGAATCTTTCAACACTTCACAAGACCAGAACACAACAACCTCCCCCTCACAGAAAAAACAACTGCATTGCTTTAAGCCGCTCACCTTAGTCCACTCCACCCAGCCCATCAATCTCCTTGGTCCACCTCCTCTGCACAGACTCCAACAGTCTCAGATCCCCCGAATATCCCACATTCCAAACACATGAGCAGTAGTCCAAGATTGGTCTAATATGAGTAGTAAATAAAGAGACCATGAAAACAGAACTTTTATTGACAGTAGAGCGGAGCAGACTGGTCGCCAGAGTGGAAGCCTTTCTTACAACACTCCTCACGTGGAGATGGAACCACAGCCTTGAGTCAACAAGCACTCCCAAGTCCCTGAAGGAATCGACAAGCTCAAGTACCACACCATTCAAATGATAAGCAGTTCTATCATCAATCTGCTCCAATTCAAGACGGCCCCTGTAGAAACGTATAAAGACACACTTGTCAATGTTCAACAAGAGATTCCATGTCAGCAACACAGACTGCACCAAATTCAGATCCCTCTGCAAGGAAGACACACCCAGGCGAACTGCTTGTACATTGCGGAGGAAACTCAAATAAAGTTTGAAGTAGTCAGCAAAGGCCTTCTACTCACAAGCCTCACCTGCTGCAACATGATTGACATATAGCACAAACATGAGCGGACCCAGCACAGAACCCTGGGGCACACCACTTGTCACCTCTCGGAAGTCACCGACAACTCCCCCTACAGAAACACACATTCGCCTTCCTATCAGAAAATTACTAATCCAATCTAACAGTCCATTCGGAATACCCACACATCTCAGTTTGTCCAACAAAACCAAGTGACTGACCACATTGAACGCTTCAGAGAAATCCAGAAAAACCACATCAACAACCATTCCTTCATCTACCCGATCAGCAACCTCACCATAAGTAAGCAAAAGTTGGTCCTCAGTGCCCCTTCCAGCCCTGAAACCAAATTGACCCTCAGACAAAATGCCAGAATCTTCCAGAAAAGACACCAACTGGGACACAATAACCTGCTCCAGCACCTTACAGCAAACAGAAGTGAGACTCACAGGTCAGTAATTGAGAGGGTTACTTGTTGAACCTGACTTGAATATAGGAACAACACGAGATTCCTTCCAGGCCTCCGGTAAAACTCCCACGTCCAATGATTTTGCAAAAATCAGAGACAAGGGCAATGACAGCTGCCATAAACATGACTTCAAAACACCAGGGTGAATGCCATCAGGTCCAGGGGCAGAAGATGAGTCTAAACCACCCAAAACCTGGGAAACTAACAGTCCAGTCACACAAATCCCATTCAATTTTCCAGGAAAAAACTGATGTGGGGAAGGGCCAGCAAGATCAGCATCCACAAAAACAGACAAAAAAAAGTCTACAAACAGCTGACTCATGTTTCTTTGACCAGCAACAACCTGACCAGATGGAAGTTTCAGAGGACCAACAGAAGGGCAGCCCTTCTTTCTTCCTCTGATACAGGAGTGAAACATCTTGGGAGTAACAGAGAAGTTGTCTGCTAATTTCTGCTCATACTGACACTGGCTGTGACGTGAAAAATTTCTGTCTCAAAATTAAGCCCACTAAATCTCTGCAAAGATGCCAACACCTCCTCATGCCGCCTACCAAGCTCCCCACTCAAAAGCTTATACTGAGCCCAAGCCCTAGATATACTGTCATCAGTTCCGTAGGAGGGCCCGGCAACCAGCTTGGTCATGAAGCAGTCTCGAGTGGGAACAAACTTGTCCACAAGTGAATGGACAATTGTCTGAAACAAACTGGAAGCCAATGTCTACCATTGGCTTCCAGAAATCAAACCCAAAGCCACTGGGATAAAAACCCAAAACACAACTACAACCTAGCAGAAAACTATGGAGGCAAATAGATATACACATATAGCTACATATAGATAAAAAAAACAGAAACAAGCAACAGAACAAATCACACCAGAGACTTGCCAACATGACAGGGAATGCAAGATCCTAGCACTCAAACAACCTGTTCTCCATAAACTCAGCCAACCCTGCCTAGAAAGCCAAAATGGTAGAAAACTCAACAACAACAGCAGGCAGTTCATTCCACGTCCTAATCCATTGAGCATTAACCTCCTTGCCACATCCACAGAACAGTGGGGCATCAAGAGTTTTTGATGATGTACCCACGTCCTACCATCCAGCAACCTTTGAAAGAGAATAGACAAATCAAAACCTTCTGAGTAATAACACAGAATTCTCCAAGACTTTATGAGGTCACTTCTCAGTATTTTGCCTTTGATTGAGAATAAATTGAGAGTCAACAGCCTGTCATGGTAAGACATCTCATACAGACCATGCACCTGTTTGGTCCACCTACTCTGAACAGACTCAAGTAACTTCACATCCTTGACATAACCAAGATTCCACACACAGGAGCAGTAATCAAGAATGGGCCTGACATGTGCCACAAAGTGTGTGACCATAGAATTTGGGCTTCTATTCTTTGTCAACCTAAGCAAATCACTACTAAGACCAGCAGCTCCTCTGACATGACCACGAAACTTGCGACCAACTTCCACATGAACTCCCAAATTGCTATGAACTTGGACAAACTGCAAACAAGCACTCCCAAGAGTGTAAACAGCCTATGCACTGGACCAATCCAACCAGCAAAATGTCTTCTGAAATGTAAAACACACCGTCAACCTAAGCAAATCACTACAAAGACCAGCAGCTCCTCTCACAACTTCTCTGACATGGCCATGAAACTTAAGACCAACATCAACATGAACTCCCAAATCACAATAGAACTTTGACAAACTCCAAAGGAGTCCCCCTAAGTGTGTAAACCGCCTCTGCACCGGACCAATTCAACAAGCAAAACGTCTTCTGAAAAGTAAAACAACACACTTGCAAGGGTTCAATGACCAATTCCATGATGATGCAGTCTGGAATACTTTGTCAAGGTCTCCCTGCAAAGCAGACACACCACCAACAACATCATGACGTTGGGAAGACAAATAAATTTTAAAATCATTCATCAAAAAATTTACATATATGAGAATATAATATTATATTCTTCAATGCAAGTGTCAGAGATTAACTAACTCTGAATTAGCTGAACTGAAAACAGAGCTTTATAAATAGTAGAACTACACATCCTTGAATGGATGAAAACTGCTGACAGCATAACAAGAGTGCCATCACAGTGATCACACTGATTTCAGCAGTAATACTAATATTTCATGGCAATGAATTAAATGTGGTGCCATTGAATACTGACTGCAGCTGTATTCTCAACCAACATCCAACATCTTATGAGGATCAAGCTCCCGTGTTACCCGACCACTAACTTCGCTACCCCGCACCTATAAAAAATTCCCACGTCACGCCAAGACGAGAATGTTGTGGGAAATTTTAATAAAAATGTTTTGGTACTACAACAACCTACATAAGTAATTGCCCCCATCTAGACAAAATATATTTTGGAAATAGTTATTAGAAGGTATTAAAGTTGGCAGTTGGATACATGAAAAACGCTATCCAATTATTATATGAAATGAGTGTGTAGTGATTACATCATTGGAAAAAGTGCAGTCTGGATGTCACTAATTAATCTCACTACGTTATTGTTGGTATGTTTTCTCTAACATCTCAAAGCACGATATTGTGCTATATACAGTGGTACGGAGGAAATTATAGTCTAACCTAAACAGGACAATATCCATGAAAGCTTGAATCACAACTTTTGTTGTGCTGGATAGCCTAGTGGGTAACGTTCTGGACTCGTATTCATGCGACGCGAGAACGTATCTTGGGGAAGGACTGCAGTTTTTCCAATGATGTAATCACTACTCATTTACCTCAGTCTCCCAACGTTATTGTTGGTATGTTTTCTCTAATTATATGACATATTATTTGCATATTGTCGTGACATGGATGTCACTAATTAAAGAGGCATGTCCGTTTGGATGGATGACCTTAACTCTAACAAATCCTTGGTGCGACCCACTATCGTCAACCTTACCTGATCTAGCTAGGTCAACATTCAGTTATAATATTACGTAGGTATTTTTATTAGATATGATCGAGCGGCATATCTGTATGTGATCCATGAAGAGAAGTTCCAGGACAGATGTGAACTGCAGGGGTGTAGCACAGGTAGTTTGCTGCCAGACCAACGATTTGTGAGAACCCCAGGTAGGGCCTCTTAGGAGTACATAGCGTATGACATCTATAACGGTCACGCCGATGTGTTACGTTGGAACATTGCTTTCGCAACCTAACCTAACCTGCGGGGCAAATCAACGTGTTTCTAACACGCGGAGCAAACGTTTGTAATTTTAGGGTTCGTGTTTCTATCACCAGCGGGGCAAATATATGATTTGAATATGCCAACCTGTCGTTCGTATATTGGTCCCTGAACCTTAGAATCCAAAGCAATCCTCTTCCTCTAGCTACGACCTTGATGTGATATGTTACAGCCACCTCTTCAAATGTATCATAGTTTTTCATGAATACGGTGACACATGAATTACCTATGGGTGCATCCCTCAGGGCGATATCGGGATGGCCGTCTTCAATGACCAGGGCTGATCGACCGATTTGCCATATCATTGAGGAATACCTGTGTACGTGCCTGATTACCTCAGAAACTATATCTAATCATAATTCCTCGAAGCTGCACATGGAAACTATCGAGCAGCAAATAAAGACTTCCTTTATATTTATACGGGAATATTCTAATTATCAGCTGTTTACTGTGTGGGAAATTTTCAGGAATCTCGTGGGGTAGAACAAACTTGTGACACCTCCATATCTTCTGATTGGCTGCGGATGTTTCTCGATTTGGCACAGTTTCGCAAAAAACTGTGCAGACTTTTCCTGAAATGAATGTTAATGCCCATACTAGACAGGCACTCGGGTGTGCCACACATATTCTGCTAACTCGTTCTCTTCAGTGTAGTCGTGTGTTCCGATACGGGCCGTAATTTGTTCGGTTAACAGACATGGAAAAACGGTGGTGGTCCCTAGCATTGTATACGTACAAGGGGTAATTGGATAGGCTGAAAAATACTTAAAATGGTTAGGAAGGCTGGGTCTAATGACTCTGTGAGACTGAAGTGATCTGGGGGAAAACTGAGGTAAAACTTCTTCAAGAAGCCAGCTGCTAAGTCCATACTGAATGAAAGGGAGCATTTAGACCTACAAGAAGGAAATGGGGTAACAAAAAGGCTATATTGATGGAAAAAAATACAAAGTGGAAGGTCAATAAAGAGCAATGATAAAGTTCAATGTTCAGTAAGCTATATGGATCTGGACCAATAGGATGAAAATTGTTAATCTGTGTAGAGCCTTATGAGAGGGTGTGAAAAGAGTTGATATGAGGAGATGGACTGGTCATGGATAATATAATGTCACTCAGCCTCTTCTCAAGGAAAGCAAGACCAGCTGCTGATAGGGATGAGTTGTTAGAGCCACAATGCTGCTCAAGGTGGAGATCGTGGATGGTGTGTTTGGGCCAGGCCTTGCAGGTAGAGCAGATCAAGAGATTGATGTGAAGTATGTGGACACTAAGCAAGGGAATCAGTGGAAGATCATCTGTTGAGGTGTAACTACTAAAAAATTTAGACAAGAGAATTCATGGATGCAATGATGGCTGAAGTGGAATAGATAAGGGCCAGGGGGAGATGCAAGAGATAAAATAACACTGCAGGGCTTAGAGTTCTTGACTTGAGTATAGGGAAAGAGGGAGATCCAGGAGGGGGGGACACAAATGGAGACTTTGCCTGCAGATGTTGCTCACCCTCCTCAACCAAGACCAACTGCATGGTTATTCTCTAACTAACCTAGTGGCCCCAGCCTAGATTAGGTGCCCATCATCATGGGCAAATTGAACAAATAAAATTTGTTCCCATACTGATTACTAACTGATATGGTGTTGCTAGTCTGTTTAGTTACCAGTGCAGATGCAAATAATCAGCTTGATTGAAAAACTCCAATGCTAATGCAAACTGTTGTTGGTAGAGTTTGTGTCTTAACGCTCCCGTGCCAAATAA
>SDVV010045767.1:0-10038 GCA_016164225.1 Gammarus roeselii
TACTTTGATTTCTAGCAAAACCACAATAATTATTTTTATATATGTTTAATACATCTATGATTAATTATACGTTAGCCCATATAATTATATGCGGCCGATGTCAAGGCGCACCTTACACCCTCATACGCTCACGCCAAGTTGTATGAGCGTATGGGGGTGTGAGGTGCGCATTACCGTCGGCCACCCTCCTTTCCGGGGGATGAGCCTAGTGTCTGTATCTGTAATGTTCCCCCTCACCTCTTCCCTACAGCCATACTGATCGCCTAGCCTATCTGGATGGTTTCAATTCCTAAACCCCACGCGAATTTTCTCGTGCATCTGGGTCCTTCCAAAAAATATCCGGTGCTCTCCTGGACCTGTCGACACCCTGCTATACAGCCTCAAAGATTAGCAATCGTTCTTAAGGTGCCGAGGGCAATGCTTCCCCAACACATGCCGAGGGGGGGCGATGAAGAAGAGAAAGAAAACGATGAGACCTACACCAACACAGAATCGTTAACACGAAAGAGCATGAACGGAACGAATAAAAATGAGCCGTCGTAAAAAAAGATTGCATGAAAGAACGCAACTTTGCAACGATTTAGGATCGGTGTGCAACGACTGTTGGGAAGTTGTATAGATGGAGTTTGAGATAATATAAATACAATAAATGTTAACTAAATAAAAACAAATGGGGGTAAACAAAAGTTAAGTAAATTCAGGACTGGGGAGGAAACAAGAGTTGGTGAAGGGTGAAAAAGAGGAGTCTGAAGAGAAATAAGGGGATCACCACACCGGTTGGGCAGTGACTCCGTATGGTCCGTGAACCTAAGAATGTCTAGGGAAGGGCATGAACGCACTAACAGAAACCAAGAACAGTTCACCAGTCACTTTCTTGCACACAAGGGAAGAGTCACATAAGGAACGACTGTCGAACCTGTTCCGGTTCCTCATCTTCCTGCTGCCGACGGCGCCTGCGCGGTGACACTGGTCTTGGTTCAGGCTCATCCACACTCAAATGCGACATGCTCTCCTGGAATGGAAATATAATCTTAGAGAACAATCACATGAAATGGTTGGTCAGACGCGCTGCATGACTGCAGGGTGTGCCCAACACAATTTTGACTAGACTGACCGATATATTAGTAATTTGGCACCTTCGGGGAACAACCAATTAACGATGTCAAGCTCGGAGGGAAGTAAAATAAGACGGGCAAAAACACAGTCAAAGGGAAATCCATTTTTTTAGAAGCCTCTTCGAGTAAACAACGAACCTGGACTCGCATCACCTCCGTGTTTTCTGCTCCGTTCCTAACGGCGGTAACAGTACAGTCTTCAGTCTGCGGCTGCTCTTCAGGGGTCATCGGCGCCTGGCTCTGGAGACACTCAACAGCTTCGTCTGCCTGGGGCTCTGCACCCGCACAGACGTCATTCTTGGTAGGCGGGTCGACCACTACAAGATCATCCAAGTCAATCTGAGGCAGGGGCATCCTCCAGTAGTTGAAGGTGTTGTAGGCCTCATAGTCACGGTGATCGGTATGCCCAGGGTAGGGCTGCTCCAGGAGGTTGACGGCGGGCAGGGGAGACGAGTGGGGGCGAGTGTCGCTCAGGAAGCCGAAGGGTGCGGGTCCCACGCTGCTGGGAGAGAAGGACAGCTCCTGTGAGGTGACGGACGAGCGGCATATGGACTGCTCCTTAGCGCTGCAGCCGTCGCTACGAGAGTCAGTGCTGGCCTCCTCGGAAGGGAATGCCTCGCGCTCGCCCTCTGACGTGCCCATGGACTCGCTCGACCTACAAAAGGAACAGTTGTGACTGTGGCGGCAAGAAACTAACACAACAGAGCAGCATCTGACCACTGATTGATCCACACGAAAACGAAATATTACCACCGAATGAGGACGAAACAAGTTACTGGTGAACGTTTGGTCCCAACCTTACTTCAGAACATTGATTTTAGCTGGAACTTCGAGTTAATTGGCGTTAGCTAGGAACGGATAACGTGCAAGGAAATAGAAATATATGGGAGCTGATAGCATTGACCCATGACCCGACATCAGTGTGTATAAATGAGGTGGTGAGCGAGGATATTAATGAGGTTGGAAAGATGACGTGTTAAGGAGTCAAGTTCACAGTGTAGTAAAGCAACACGATGAGCGAGGATATTAATGAGGTTGGAGAGATGACGTGTTAAGGAGTCAAGTTCACAGTGTAGTAAAGCAACACGAGAACTGGCTTCAGTCTGGCCGGACCCTTTCACGTTCAAGTACTAGGATTTGGTTTCCGTGAGAGTGTACGGTAACGAGAGTGGTTAGGTTGGATTTGAAGGGCTCTCGCGTCCAAACACTTATCGACTTTACCAATACTTGAAATGAGACTTACAGAGATTCGATCCCGCGACCAATGAAGTTGACGAGTGTTCAATCATTGGGAGCGTTGCTCTGCTCTTTGTTAAGTGTGCATGCCAAAATTAATTAAACATTTTACAGAAATTACAACAGTTTAGTTTTCAAAATTGTAGCAGCTGGGACAGTTCTATTTCCATGGGACAGTTTTGAAGTTGCTACTTATAACGGAGAATAATATTCAAATAGGAATGAGTGCCTGCACATTACCGCTTCTTTATCCGATTACTAAAAGATTAACAGAACGAACTGGCACACATGTTAGCTACGTGGTCTCTTAAACAGTTGTTTTGCTACCATTGTTTGTTGTGATGAGCAACAGTATAACAGTAAAATGAAGTAGTAGTAGTAGTAGTAGTAGTAGTAGTAGTAGTAGCTTCCGTTTTCTACCGGAGTCCCAACGTGAAGTTAAAACTAATAATAGTATACGAGACTCCAGTGCATAATAGTATACGATAGTATACCGGTAACGATAAGATGAAACTCCCATATATATAATTTTGCAGCATGTAAATGATACTCGGCAAAGATAAAACTGATAATAGTATAACAGTAAGATGAAACTCCCATATAATTTTGCAACATGTAAATGAAATTAGGCAAAAATAAGACTAATAATAGTGTAACAGTAAGATCAAACTTTCATATAATTTTGCGACGCGTAAATGAAATTCGTCAGAGATGAAACTTACGATAATAAATCAATATCATGTTTGCAGTTCTAAATAGCCATTTATTGCCACAGTCATCCCTCGGAGCACATGTTATTCAAACCGACCAGCAACAGGCCATCCACAAAGCCAGTTCTTGATGCTCATTTGAAAGAGAACGCGGTCCGTTAGCCAATCAGCAAACCAACTCAAATGGTGGGTTTCTCAGGCCCGAAGCGGCATATCGACGACCTGAAGCAAACAGCTTGAAATCTTCCTACGTGAAATTACTAACATTTGCCAGGAACAAAATCATCTTGTAAAAAATTGTACTTGCAGCGTTACATTGAAGCCCTAGTCACAATGAAGAAGACATTCTTCAACAAACGTACGAGCGGTGACTCGTAAGGCATTCCCCAGCTACATCCTTGAATAACGACATATTTTGTGCGTTTCTTCTCTTCAATCCGTCAAATTAAATTGAGACCCCCTAAATTTGAAAGCAGTAATTCAAGAGGACAACTGACGATGCTCGAACCTAGCACTAAACTGGTAAACTGTGAGTTCTCAGTTTAGTGTTAGACCCAACAACCAAGTACAGGAGGCATGTGTGTCGGGAGCGCCGCCAGAGCTTCCGGAAGCTGTGTTAGGCCTAATACGAGCCCCCCCCCCTCCTGTGTAGCGCACACACGAACACATATCGTCGACTCACTTCTGCTGCTGGTAGGTCAGGCAACGGGATTAACGCAGCTGGTGATGGTCAGTGACTTGTAGGTAGAGACGCAATTATTGTTTGTATGATTGATAACCCTTGCTTGGACAACCAAAAAAATAGTTCTAATTCGAGACGCAGAGACAGAACTCTTCATTTGGAGAACTACATAGAGAACGAGTTAGCAAAACATCCTTCGGCGTTAGTTTGTCGGGTAGGAAACAGTTGGCTGTGACCGTACGAACAATGAGGCCTGTGTTCCCGGCTCCTTGATAGGGTGATACAGAGGGGCCGGTATAGCTAACATGAGAGCACTTCACACTATGGCCCCAGAAAGGCAGGCTTAGATGCCATAAAGTACACTTACATCTAGTTTGGGAGCAACGCCATATCCAATCTAGAAACGCTCAAAGCACTACAGTACATGAATAGAGCAGTGCGAATAAACAACGTGAAGGTCCTCTTATGCCACCATACAAGAACAGCTGTCACTATCACTGAAAGCTCGGCGCTGGCCTTCGGGAGAACGAAACAAAGGGACAGGGGTGAAATATTGGAGCGGCGGGGATTCCAAGCGAAGGAGAGGGGAAGAGGCCAGGGTTGATAAAGATATTTCACAGAGGAGGATCCTGGCTACGAAGACTCATTTTTGCATTCTAAGAGCAGAGTTCAGGCACCAACCGCTAGGGGACAAAACGTGAGGAGGAACCAGTAAGACAAAAACTGGTCCGAATAGAGCGTCGGTTCAGGAGAGAAAGAAGCGTCAGGACGGTTGGTAGGAGAATAACAGCACAAAGGATACAAGGTCCCAGCAACCAAACGACAGTGGAGTGATAATAACCCGTTACCTGCCTTACCCTGGGGAACCATGGCTCAACAGGAGCACAGACAGTAGCGGCTCAGGAAAGCCAGATGAATGGTCTTTTTAGAGCAACGGTGATTGAATGCAATCCCGTGAGCTGTGAGGAACAGTACACAGCCTGGGCCAGGTAGTGAGTTCAGGTAGCCCGGGAGTTTTCATGGTTCTGAAATGCACCCAATGCCAAAAGGTTCTCAAGGGTTCCTGCTAGTATGAAGCGGCCCCTGCTAAACGGTTGAAATGAAAAGGTAACGGATTTCCAAGTACTACATGGAAAACACGCCATGTATCTGCCTCTTTCCGCTTACCAACCGGATATGATGAATCATACACTTTACCAACTCACAAATAGCGATTCTGTAACGACGAGGCCTTCAATGGTGCTAGTACGCTTTACTGTACCATCCAGGATGCAGGCTTGCACGCCACTTGTCGGAGCACATCACACTGGCAACTTTGTGCATCGATCCGATATTGTATTTACATATATTACAAACCATGCGTTCAATGAACTAAGACCAGTCAAATTGTATCGGCAATTATTATTTATCCTACAGATTCGATACCAAACCCATGATAAATTGCGAGCCGGCGTCGATAAGCCAATACACTGAAGATTACTCACCGTGTCCCAAACCAATATACGGCATCTACAAAGCAGCGGTGGCGGGGCTCGTTTAGGCCTGACTCTTATAGGTTACCAGAATACTCAGTTAAAGAAAAGGCCAAGAGAGTAAACAAGCATTTCTGGCGACGGAGGTTTCCTCCCGTAGTCAAGATACGAGACCTTAACACCTACGCAGGCACTGAACAGTCTCGTTTCATCTATGTTGGCCGATGAAAACAGGCCGGTACAAGTGGTATTCAAACGACAACGGTCCGTAAATTACATAGCCGATGTTGGCAAGTGAATGTTACCTTTCGACTGCGTATGACTGGGTCAAGGTATGATCGTACCTGCGACACCTGTCACTGGCTGTGTGAGCAGTTCTAAAGTCGGATGGTGGCAGCGGTTAGAAAATTCAAAGGTTATGTCAGTGGACCAAAGCTGGTGTTACTTACGACACATGGGGCTGGTCGTAGGTGTCGGGATGCCTGTTGATGGCCTCAAGGGGAGCGAAGGTGCTGATGAACATACCCAGGTGCTGGAAGGCGGACACACGCACCCATCTGGCCGGTGAAGGGCGAAAAGAAACGTCAGGAGATTGGGGGCAGGGTTGCATGTTCGAGCAGCAGCAAATGGGGAGATGATACAGATTCAACTTCAGCGTTAACTCAATTACGATATTGGCGAAGAGGCACTAGCACCGTCAAAGGGAAGTGGTCAACGCTGGCAAGTGGTGGATCAAAGGTTTCAATCAAACAACTGCACCTAACCAGAGCTGGCCAAGCACCACATGGGTTAAACACATGCAGTATTTCAGAGTCAGATCCGCTACTAAGCAGTAGTTAACGCGATTACCAAAGCTAATCTCATCAGCATTCATGACGGGGCATGCAATTGATGAGCAGCGAGTGGTTGGCTTGCCGCAGGAGGTGAGTTTACCTGCTGTGGTCGTCCAGGAGATTAACGAAGATGGGTGAGAGACTGGAGTAGCGGGTGGCCAGGAGACAAGCAGCGGACACGGCCATGAAACTCTCGGAGCAGGCTTTTCGTACCTCCCACACGCTGTCCTTGCACAGGCTCACAAACAGCGACAGCTAAAGCAAGAGAGAGAGGAAGTGATTAGCTTAAGAACCATTCCAACAGAGATAGGGCATTCGAATGCTGTAAGCAGTCAAAAGAAAGCTTTACTGTGCCCAATGAGTCCATTGAGAGCAAGTTAAATTGATGACTGGGACTTCAACCAATGAAACCTTCAAGAGAAAATTATTGAGTCGAGTATTGAAACAACAGAGTCGAGTATTGAAACAACAGAGTCGAGTATTGAAACAATCGAGTCGAGTATTGAAACAATCGAGTTGAGTATTGAAACAATCGAGTTGAGTATTGAAACAATCGAGTTGAGTATTGAAACAATCGAGTTGAGTATTGAAACAATCGAGTTAGGTATTGAAACAATCGAGTTGGGTATTGAAACAATCGGGTCGAGTATTGAAACAATAGAGTCGAGTATTGAAACAATAGAGTCGAGTAATGAAACAATCGAGTCGAGTTATGAAACAATCGAGTTGGGTATTGAAACAATCGAGTTGAGTATTGAAACTATCGAATTGAGTAATGAAACAATCGAGTTGAGTAATGAAACAATCGAGTTGGGTATTGAAACAATCGAGTTGGGTATTGAAACAATCGAGTTGGGCATTGAAACAATCGAGTTGGGTATTGGAACTATCGAGTTGAGTATTGAAACTATCGAGTTGAGTATTGAAACTGGTGAAAACAATATAACGCTTCAGCCTAGAAACAAGGTCAAATTACACACATGACCTGGTGGTACCTTGAGTAACGGAACACCTCCACATCAAGCCTCTTTGAAGAAATATCAAAGGAAAAACAATCGCACAACCACATACGCCTCGGACCAGGGCAATGTTTGTGATCGGGCCTATTTCCGGGAAAAGGAAGTTCGTAGCTGCCTTCCGAGAAAACCTCGCAAGCGTCAACGGAGTCATCAGCAACGATGAGACGACTGACGAATATTATGCCTCTTTAGACGAGCTTGTGAGAGGGAAAATAAGGTATGTAACTGGTTGGTAAAGAGCATCATGTTCGGTTGTAGCGGCGGCTCCATTCATTAATAATGGGAGTAAAATGTGCGGTGTCTTGGTTACGGCGACCTCGGCACACCTACCACGAGGTCAGATGGTGACGCACGCGTAGTAAACAAGTTTTTTTTCCCGCGGCTGTGCACCGCATTGTAAGCAACAATGCTTACCCACCCAAATTCATGGTTGGCGCATAGTGGTATCAATAACAGAACAAAACGGTAGAGCATAGCGGTAGCAATAGGGGTTCCAGGCTGTTGAGTTATCGTTGGAGCATAACCGTATGATTATAGAGAGTCACTGAACAAATCTTTGTGGTATTGACTTGACAAGATGACCTGCAAAACGATACACTGCAAACGCAATAAGAAGTGCATGCGTCACAACTATCAACAGGCACCATGGATACGATTGTTCACGGCTTCATAATGACCAAGCCCGTTTACTGTTGATAGGTTGATAGAAGGCCCACTCAAGAATGTACGAACCGGGAGAGCTCCTTGACAGTCAGTGGACACCGAATGCAAATAGAAAAGTAGCTCTTCGCCGGTCGACGATGTTCCATCAATCATTTCGGTCTAAGAAAAAAGCCACAGGATTTTTGAAGGGAAAGCTACGGCATTTGGAACTTGCAAGAACAGCTTCTTGGAGAGAAACGTTTTTTTTAAGGGCAACGAGAACGGCAGAGTAAAAAAGCTACGTTGTTGAGCGACTACGATAACAACTGCCACCGCTACCAGCAGCAGGTAATGAAGAGTGTGAAGAGAGGAGCAAGCTCTCTCGCTTGAGCGGGACCGTTGCACCGACCGACGCCGGGCTGCAGAGGCTGGGAGGCGCAATGAAAAGGGGGGTGCAAGAGGAGGTAGGAGGTGGCGTAACCCTGGGATCAATACTGGCACTTGAGGAGGAGGAGGTGGGGGCGCATGCGTGCACATCATCAGCACTGCCTCCACCGCACACAATACACTATACAGACACCCATCTTGGCCGAGAAGGGGCGAGCTGGTGGTCAGGACGACGGCTGCTGGCAACCACTTGTGATTGGAACGAAGCTTAGAACTGCCTCCGTACCACTGCTAACATTAGCATCGTCAAGGTCTACCACAGCAAAACAAGTCCGGTAATAACAAATGCGGCACGGTATAATCACACCAAAGGTACTGTACAGTCTATTTCAGTCAACTGGCTAATCAAACTAATCAACTTTTTCTGGAGATGGTAATGGCCGTAGAAGTTCATGATTACTACGCACTACACAACTGGACACCCACAGCAGCAGAAATTCTATGGAACAAGCAAGAACAAATGAAGATGCAGCCCAAATGTGTTCCCAGAAGCCATGAAACTCTTTAAAACGAGAACTTAATGTGACAGCCATTAGTAGAACGAGTAACAAGAGCAAGCCTCGTCACTCTAATCTTATCTTAAGATTCTCGGAAGAGCGACCTCAAGCGTTGTATTGTAACTTGAGTCGGTGTCATGGAGACGAAGTGGATTGGTCTAATATCAGGATCCCGGTGGTTGGTGGATCAACAGAACCGAAAGTTGGTTAACCCTCGCAGGACCGTATCGCCATAGCTATGCTTTTCCCCAGATAATTTTTAACCATCGAGCGCACGCAAAAGAAAGACAAACTATTCGACTTGTCTTGCAAATGCGGTTCTTTTGAGCTACATGGAAGTTACATAGAGTTAAAATTATGGGCTGTGGAGTACAAAATCTACATTTTGTAATTAATTTTTTCCAAAATTTTGGACTAGATCAAATAAAATTGATTGTGCGAGAAAGTGCATCAATGAGGCGTCAATCCTCCTCGGTTCTTCGTCATCATACGCTGACGCCTATCCATAGAGCGCGCTCTCGCTGCTTCTAAACTGATGTCTCGCCTCCTTAAATCCTTCTTTACGCCAACATCCATTCAAGCCTCTATCTGCCCCTATGCCGACTACTCCTTCATCACCATTTTCACCATTTCTCAACAGTCATTTTTGCCATATGGCCGGACCACATCAGAACACGCAAATCTACTGTCCTCCAACTTCTTCACCATCCCCGTTCTGGTTCGAAGCAATATTATTGAGTTAATTTACTCAGCGTCACTCCGGCCATACCTCTGAAACCATTCATCTAGAAATCATTGAACAGTCTTATCTCTACCGCTCTACGTCCTCCAGGTCTCAGCCCCGTACATCAGTTTCTTGTCCTACAGCTCATTCCTCCTCACAGCATGAAACGCTCCACAATGCAGGCTTACAAGTCACCCTTACGTTCAACAATCAGATTACGGCGGTCCTAACTCATGTAACACTGGATAACGTACCTCAGGCGTACTACGTTAACGTAAGATGCCACCTGTAAATCAACTTGGGATTGTCAAGTATTCCCCTTCATAAAAACATTCAATTACAAAGCCATGGATACCTTATATCAAGTTAACTCGCCAAATACGGGTACCGCTAACACAAGTTGACTCGCCAAATACGGGCACCGCTAACACAAGTTGACTCGCCAAATACGGGCACCGCTAACACAAGTTGACTCGCCAAATACGGGCACCGCTCACACAAGTTGACTCGCCAAATACGTACACCGCTCACACAAGTTGACTCGCCAAATACGGGCACCGCTCACACAAGTTGACTCGCCAAATACGGGCACCGCTCACACAAGTTGACTCGCCAAATACGGGCACCGCTAACACAAGTTGACTCGCCAAATACGGGCACC
>SDVV010045768.1:0-10038 GCA_016164225.1 Gammarus roeselii
AAAGTGCGAACAGCCTTCAAATTAAACACCAATACTCCAGTGGAACTGCCAGGGACTCTGAAACAAGAAAGACTAATTACTATCCCTAATCGCCACCCATAAACCTTTAGTGATTGGCCTCCAGGAGATTAAACTCAGAGAGACCGCCACCCTCCGAATCCCCCAATATATCGTACACCGCCGCGAAGGCCACACCAACGTGACTGCTAACGGCGGAGTGGCACTAATGATTCACCAAAGTGTGCCTCACCTTCGTCTTCCCTTGAGGACAGAACTCCGAGCTATCGCCGTAAAGATATGCGTCTCAAGGCCAATAACAGTGGTATCCATCTACTCATCAAGAAGCCGTGACCTCTCTGAAGCACTAATGACCGAATTGATAAACCAACTGCCCTCACCAGTGTTCCTCCTTGGAGACTTTAACAGCTACCATGAAACATGGGGATGCATGAGAACAGACCCCAGGGGAGTGATAATGGCTAACACCATACTCACTCACAACCTGGTTCTCCCCAACGACGGACAACCCACCCGAATCACCCCGAAAGTAAAACTGCCATCGATTTATCCATATACTCCCCCACTCGGGCACCCCAACTCGTTTGGGGAGTTTTGCCATCAACACACGACAGCAACCACAAACCAGTCATCATATCACTTATTACCAACCAAAAAAGAAATCCTGCCCCACAAAAACCTCGATTCAACTACCGGAAAACCAGCTGGGTGGAATACTCAGCGCACATCGCGTGGAGTGATAGGGGAAACATCCCCGAAAACATTTCGGAACACGAAATCGTCGCCTAACTATACGAAAAGTTTCAAGCCGCAGCCGATCCAAGCATTCCCAAATATGCCCCTTCAACCTTCTTTCCGAAACCATGGTGGTGCCGAGAGGTGCAAGAAGCAAGAGATAAACGTGAAAAGCTATACCATGCCTACCGACGCGCACGGTCCACCAGGAACGTGGAAAAGGGCATCTGCTCTATACCGAAATCTTCAAGTGGAGAAGAAACGTGAAAGCTGGGCTCAATTAGTCAATACTATTAATCGAAACACCCCCCCAACCCAAGTGTGGGAAAAAATTCGACGCATTCAGGGAAAACTCGAGCGACCTTTTAACATCCTTTCTGACGGAGGCAAAGCGCCCTCCCACGCGGAAATCGTAATTAAACTAGCTCAGACGTTTAGCAGATTTCGCAACCAACAAACTACACGGCTGCTTTCCAACGGGAGAAAAATTTGCGAGAAAGCGAACATCTTGACTTTACTTCTAGAAACGAAGAGGCCTACAACAAACCTTTCTTCCTCCACGAACTGCAGAGCGCTCTCGACCATACACGTGAAACTTCACCTGGGCCAGACCGGGTACACATCAACAGGATCAAAAATCTCCCTGATGACGCCCGTGAGCACTTATTAAAATTGTTCAACAATTCGGACTCAAACTAATTTTCCCCTATCAATGACGGGAATTCACAATTATCCCAATACCCAAACCCGGGAAATTCCACGGCGACCCACATAACAACCGCCCCATCGCTCTTACCAGCGTTCTTGGCAAGATTATTGAAAATTATTAATACGCGCCTTGTCAACTACCTTGATATGCATGCATGCCTGAACAGCATCCAGTGTGGCAGCCGCAAGCGCCACTCAACGACGGGCCACCTTGTTAGACTGGAATCTAACATTAGACAGGCATTTGTCCGAGAAGAACACGTGGTTTCCATTTTTTTCGACGTGGAAAAAGCGTACGATACTACCTGGAAATATGGTATCATGAAGGATCAACACCGTAAAGGGCTGAAAGGCCACTTACCACGTTAGATCCACAAATTCCTGCAAAATCGCACCTTCCGGGTTAATGTCGCTGACATTCTGTCACCATCCTATCGGCAAGAAATGGGCGTCCCCCAAGGAAGCTTCCTCAGTGTCGCTCTTTTTATACTCAAAATCGACCAGATAGCAGACATTCTCCCGCGCGACGGGAGATTGCTTTTATCACCATACGTAGACGACCTACAAATAAGCTACAGGCATCCTAGCTTCTTAACAATGCAACAGAAACTCTAGAAATATCTAAGCCTAATCGGAAACTGGGCCTCCTTAAACGGATTCAGATTTTTGCCCCCCAAAACAAAAAGCATGCACTTTACTCTCGTTCCCGGCTTACACCTAAAACTAGCCCTAAAGCTAAACAACACTCTGCTAGTATACGAGGAATCAATAAAATTCCTCGGTCTTGTGTGGCACACAAAACTTACATGGTGACCTCATATTGCAGCTCTTGAGACCCGCTGCAAAAAAAACAACCGGACTTATCCTCTCTGTAACATCCTTGAAATTCGTAGCCGATATGGACACCGGCATGGCGTTATTCAGAACAATGATACGCTCGTGCATTGACTATGGAGCAATTGTTTACGGTTTAGCAGCTGAAAACACCCTTGAACCTCTCTTCATCATAGTAAATAACACTCTCTGCGTATCACAACTGGTGCGTTCCGTTCCACACCCATCGAATCCCTGAACATGCTTGCAAACGAGCTTCCTCTTCCGTTCCGAGAGACTCTCACTTCAGTACTATTTCAAGACAAGGAGCTACATCAATAGCCCAGCCCTCTGTGACGTCACCAACATTCTCGATAAACTCCTCTTTACGGTTAAGAAGAACATGAGCCCACCCTGTTCTCTACGTGTGGACAACTTACTGACCTTGCTGAACATCAGTCGCAAAGCAATCAAGCCTTCCTTCTCCTATCGAATTCTTCAAATCAAGACACAAACGTGAATGATCAGCCCACCACTGGTCAACCTAGGTTTGCAGACGTACCCCAAAGCAACAACCCCAACCAACACGTACCGCTGAGAATTCTCACGACTACTCAATGAACAATGCTCTGATCACCGCCATACATACACTGACGGTTCCAAAACATTGGACGGAGTGGGAGCTGCCGCCGTAGGTGAGGGGACCTAGCTTTAGGGCACCCTACTCCATGAGGCCGCTATATTCTCTGTAGAGCTACTCGCACTCGAATTGGCCATCTCCATTACCCAAAAGTGACCGCCTCCCCAAAAATGTTATATTTTCAGACAGTCTGAGTGTTCTCACCCAGCTGAAAACTCTTCACTTTGACCAACCTGCCCTAACAAAAATGCAACACGCGGTCAAGTTCTGCTGGATCCCTGGACACGCGAGAATAAGAGGAAACTAGCGCGCAGATTCCCTCTCTAAACGGGCGTCTACCCAGCAAGAACAATTAATCGCCATACATTACCGAGACTGGTACCCAGTCATCAACTCGCGTATGATATCACGATGGAACGACTTCTGGCAACTGAGTGGACTAAAGATGCTTGCACATAAACCATCCGTGGGAGAGTGGGACACCAGGTTTTCTAATAGGGAAACCAAGTGTTCATTAACAGTCTATGCACGAGACACACGTGGATAACCCACAACCACCTAATGGACGTAGACATGAGACCGGACGCACCACCATACCCTGTTGCCATAAAGTGGCAATCGGCGTGAAACACTAACCTATGGATTGTGATGCACTCGCAGCAGCCCGACGAGCCTTCATGAGCCCCCCGTGCAACCTGCAAAGCCTGCTCACAGAGACGGAACACCGAAAAAAACTGATCTCTTTCGGAAATCACACAGGCTTATATGAAGCAGTGTAAAAGTAATG
This sequence comes from Gammarus roeselii, assembly GCA_016164225.1. NCBI lineage: Eukaryota > Metazoa > Arthropoda > Malacostraca > Amphipoda > Gammaridae > Gammarus > Gammarus roeselii. The sequence continues at coordinate 3,702 of SDVV010045768.1, forward strand.
AAGTCTGAATCATCTCTGATCCCGAACTCTCTGTCGTCCCTGCAAATTAATGGAGAATCTTAACTTTGAACTTCGTGCACGAAGCTGTGCAGAATCAACGGATCGTCGTGCCCTAAGGAGGAGCACTCTGTGACTGCACGATGAAGCTTCGGTGGAGAACGAAGGGGGGTTGCTACCACTCTTCAATGCTAAACCTACTGTGTTTGCGTTGAACCTGCTCTGTATATATGTTAATTTTACTTTGGATCTATGTCAAATTTACTCTGTATATATGTTGAAATTACTTGGTATCTGCGTTAGGCCTACTCTGTATCTGCGTTAGACCTACTGTGTCTGCGTTAAACCTACTCTGTATATATGTTAAAATTATTTTTTGTCTATGTTAAATTTACTTTGTATCTGCGTTAAACCTGCTCTGTGTCTGCGTTGAACCTATTCGATGTCTGCGTTAAACCTACTCTGTATCCATGTAAAATTTACTTCGTATCTGCGTTAAACCTACTTTATAGTTGCGTTAGACCTACTCTGTACCTGTGTTAAATCTACTGTGTTTGCGTTGAACGTACTCTGAATCTACGTTGAACCCACTCTTGATCAACGCTGCACCTACTTTGCCACTCTTCAAATGTCCTACGGGGGAGTCTGCATTAACTTCGCGTTGGGCCTCCGGTGGAAAACGGAAGCAACTACTACTAATACTTTATCAAATACAGCACGCCGTACACACCCCAATGTTGTATGAAGGGCGCCGACGAGCAGGACAGAGAAATGTAAAGCTTCCCAACCAACTTGTAATCACTGCTCCTGCCTCAATGAGCTTGGAAACTGTGGCTGTCAAAAGGACTTCGAGCTAAAAGAAATGAAAGTCAAACAAAACGACCGCCGAGTCACATGACATTCAAACATTCAAATTCAAAAACCAAACTCCTTCATCATGCCAAAGTAATTAAATCTACAAGCAAACCAAACAGTTCTGCAGAGCTGTATGCACTCGAATTGGCCATCTCGGTTACAGACAGATCGCCTCCCCAAATACGTCGTTTTCTCAGTCCGAGTGCCCTCACTCTGCTCAAAATTGGCACTGTGAACACCCTGCTCTTCGTAAAATCCAGCACGACCTATTTACATTGTCCGCAACTGGTCAAGCGGTCGAATTCTGCTATATCCCTGGACACATGCAAATAAGAAGCAACTATAGCTTGCAGATGTCCTTGCAAAGCTGGCGTCTACCCACCTAGAACAACTTATCACCATGCATTACAGAGGCTGGTTCCCTGTCATTAATATCCATATCGCATCCCGATGGAATGACTTGTGGCAACAGAGTGAACGAAAAATGTTTCCAGTTGAACCCTCGGTTGAAGATAGGAAACAAAGCTCTTCAACAGAAGAGACAAAGTGTTCATCATCCGCTTGTGCACGGGACACATAGATAACCCACAACCACCTTGTGTAGTACGTAGACATGGGCCCGACACGCCACCATGCCTCTGCTGCCACCAGGGGCCAATCAGCGAGAAGCACCTACAGATGGACTTCAACGCACTCTCTGCAGCCCGACAAGAGTTCTAAAATCCCCCGTGAAACTTACCTAACCTATCGGAAAAAGATGATCTCTTTCGGAAAACATACCGAACAATATGAAGCGTTGTAGAAACCAAACACCGGGGCAGGCGGAGTGGTCTCTCCACCCCACAATGCACAAAGACTATAATCCGTTTACGTGGCTGCGTATAAACACTTCCGTTCCTGTACGCACCACCGCGCGTATATACCACAATTGGAGTATTTGTTTAATTTATCCTTGATAAGATCACTGTTTCCGCAAATGAAGGTGAGCGAATCGACCAGAATCGATGATCTCTGTGTTCTGTGTGTGTGTGTGTGTGTGTGTGTGTGTGAGGGGGGGAGCTTGCTAGGAATTGCGTGGAAGCTTCGGTAGAAATGAGGACCAAATCGAACCCGGTTACCACCAGCTGCGGTGCAGACTGCGGCCAGGACACCGCCCGAAACCCGCGACACCCGCTGACACGTGCATATTGGGACTGTGGGGGGTTCCAGCTTTGGGGCATGGTGGAGATAAATTGATGTCACCTGTATCGATTTGCTGGGTTCAGTGACTGTTGATATATTGCTACCCGTATGGTATAATTCTGTTACTTTGAACACCGCAGCATTGTTTCTTGCCTCATTTCCATGTTCCTCAGCCACACTGTATCATACTAGCAAGACGCACTGGGATGACCACGATGTGGAACAATGATTAGTATTAGAACCAAATTTGAACTCTACATTTTGTAGAAAAGGAATATTGTTGATCGTTCACTTTCCCCTGGACATAAGCGGTGCATATGCTGTGACTCTTGTGTCCAGCAAATGTCGGTGGGCCAGAGGTCCGAGAAGTAAACTGTCTGCGTCCACGTCAACAAAGCAGAGAAGACTCGCTTGACGCCATCCCTTCTGGCGATTATATGACAAGGTGGGTCGAAGGACTGTCGGTAAGACCGTGGCCGCCGATGCCACCCCCGCCGTGGCCCGCCTGACTCTTGTAGACTCTCGTGGGCGGCTTAGCTACTAGTTTCTTTTATGGGCGACACGGGCTTTACCCAAGAACGACGAGGGTTGATAAATTGCTTCAGTATTTTTATTTTTACACCCTAACTGTCTTGCCATCTTTCAGAAGCCCAGCGTAGACGCCGTGCTCTCTTGCTTAAATTCCTACACCCTGGAACAAGCACTCGCCGCAAGCCAGGAGCTATTCGTCAGGGTCTACTTGCCTAAATTTGACCTTGAGACTCGATTAGAAGATAAGCTTGTTCAGGTCTGTTGAATTTATTACTCATCCTAAGCATCGGAGAGTTTCATGGACCTCATGGAACGCGGGGTGTGGTTGAAACATAATTTTTGTTATTTCTCTTCAGACTCTACTCTTGTTTACCTTGCACTATATAGTTTCCTCGCCGTTCAAAACAGACTTCAGTTCTACTAACCTTTTTTGCCTCCTCCTCATTCCCCTCTAAGTATCTGTTCGGCTTGTGGGCTGCACGGAGTCACGGCCTAACCGGTCCGTGACTCCGTGAAACGCCCTCATTTCCCTTCAGAATCTCCTCTTCTTCGCCCTAGATTATATGTTCTTATTTCCCCAATACTTTGGGGCGGATGGATGATTATTAATTTTATAGATCATTAACACTTCATTTTAGTATTATAGTATTTCTTATTTCGTGGGCTCTGTTATTTTTCTCTGCCCTTCTTCATCGTGATAAATTTTGCATTTGTTATTATTAAATATATCGAGGTTGGTTGAGACAACGTGACCCAGGGAAGGGGGGGTACTCGTGGGACCCGGGGGACTCGGGGACTCCGGGTTTCGGGAATCCGGGGGAATAAGAAGACAAGGAGGATTTGGGGGACCCACATGAACCCTTCTGGGGCTTTTGGGACACCCTTGAGACCCTTCGGGACCCTCTTGAGACCCTTCGGGACCCCTCTTGAGAAACTGTAGGACCACTTGGTGCCCCTCTGAATTCTGGAACCTTTGCTCCCTCCTCTCAAATCTACGTTGAACCTACTCTATATCTGTTTGAACCTGCTCTGTATCTGTGTTAAACCTGCTTGGAACCTACGTTGAAATTAATCGGAATCTACGTTGAATATGCGCGGAGTCTGCGTTGAACCTACTCCTAATCTACACTGCACCTACTTTGCCGCTCTTCAATTGCCCTACGGGGAAGTCTACATTAACTTCGCTTTGGGACTACGATGGAAAACTGAAGCAGCTTTTACTACTACTAATACTATTACTACTTTCCCAATACCCCCCTAGTCATCTGTTAGGTTCACTGCCCAACTGGGGGGGGTGAACGCCCTTATTTCCGTTCAGACTCTCCTCTTCTTCACTCTTCACGATCTCTCGTATCCTGATTTGCTTGATTTATATTTACCTCATTTGCATCTTATGTTTAGTTCACATTTCTTTAAACTTGTCTCAGACTCCTTCTTAACGACGCTCTTACTAGTCGTTGCACACAAACACACACATCACATACACTCGAACGCACGCACAGACACGCACACTCAAACATACACATACTTAAAACTGTTCCCCTTTCGGATGGCAAATAACAGCCAAGTTGGGCTCTTTCTTTCATGCACCCTATTTCTTCTTCTTTCCATTCTTGCTGTTCTCATGCGGGAAATTTCCTACACCTAGTGTAGATCTCGTGCATGGGATCCCCGTTTCCTGTCTGTTATTCATCTTCCCACTCGGCAGATGTAGGAGTGCGTAGCCCGGCACCTCAACGACTACTGCGGATCATTGGGGCTCTGAAGCAGGGTAGGTAGTGTGTTATTCCTCCTTACGGCCATCCGGGGAGTGCTGCGACCATATTACCTCTGCACCTTAGGAGTTCCTGTACCTCCTGTGGCTCTCGTACATACCATAGACTTTCGCAGCGTAGACAGCGTAGACGAAATAGTAAACCTAACTACTACAGAAAGAGAATGAACAAAGACTATCTTGATGCGGCACTGTTTGCTAGTTAGACATTCGGCGCCAGAAGTAAGACTCCAGTACTCTAATCTAAGGGAATTCGCGTTTGTTGATCCCCGGGCACGCGAGAATAAGAGAAAATGAACTTGCGGACTCGCTTGCTAAACTGGCATCTACTCACCAAGAACAATTTTTTGCAATACATTACCGGGACTGGTTACCCTATCATCAACTCCCATATAACATCCCGATGGGATGAAATGTGGCAACAGAGTGGACAAAAGATGCTTTCAGTCAAACCCTCAGTCGGAGAATGGGAAACTAGGTTCACCAACAGAAAAGACCTAGTGTTCATCAACCGCTTGTGCACGGGACACACGTGGATAACTCACGACCACCTGATGGATGTCGACATGGGACCAAACGCGCCACCTTGCCCCTGTTGCCTCCAAGTAGCTGATGGATTGCAACGCACTCGCTGGCAGCCGACGTGCGTTCCTAAATCCCCCTTGCAACCTACAAAGCCTACTCACGGACCCAACCTACCGTAAAAAGCTTATCGCTTTCGGAAAACACACCGGACTAAAAGAAGCTGTCTAAACATCAAACACCTGTGGAAGTGAGGTGGTCTCTCCGCCCCATTACGCACATAAATAACAATACATTTACGAAGATACGCGTTAACTCTTTACTCTCTCGTACGCGCTAGTACGCGAATATGCCACAATTGAATTATGTACTGACCTCATCTTGACATGACTAGTATTTTCGCACGCGAGGCCGTGCGAGCTTACCTGAATCAACGACGGGCGGTCGCGCACTACGGGGGAGGCTCCGGTGGAAAAGGGGCTCAAATCAATACTCCTATCCTAAGCGCCAGTGATAGCAAAGTGGGATCTTTGCCTTCTTCTTAAGCTTAAGTTCATTCGCGCGGCTCACTTCAGACTGTAATTATTATTGCGCAACACAAACACTCGTGGAATATTTCAATTACTGCAACCCTATTAAGTGCATCCTATTCGACGGATGGAAATTGATGACAGAATTTCGATGGTGCAAAATCTAGACCACTCTAACCTGACTACGCGGGTGGAGTGGGTCTGATAATCTAGACCACTCTAACTTGACTACGCAGGTGGAGTGGGTCTGATAATCTAGACCACTGTAACCTGACTTCGGGGGTGGAATGGGTCAGATAATCTAGACCACTGTAACCTGACTACGCGGGTAGAGTGGGTCTGATAATCTAGACCACTCTAACTTGACTACGCGGGTGGAATGGGCCTGATAATCTAGACCACTCTGACTTGACTACGCGGGTGGAGTGGGTCGGATAATCTAGACCACTGTAATCTGACTACGCGGGTGGAGTGGGTCTGATAATCTAGACCACTCTAACCTGACAACGCGGGTGGAGTGGGTCTGAAAATCGAAACCACTCTAACCTGACTACGCGAGTGGAGTGGGTCTGATAATCTAGACCACTCTAACCTGACTACGCGGGTGGAGTGGGTCGGATAATCTAGACCACTGTAACCTGATTACGGGGGTAGAGTGGGTCGCATAATCTAGACCACTGTAGCCTGACTACGCGGGTGGAGTGGGTCTGATAATCTAGACCACTAACTTTACTACGCGGGTGGAGTGGGTCTGATAATCTAGACCACTCTAACTTGACTACGCGGGTGGAGTGGGTCGGAAAATCTAGACCACTCTAACTTGACTACGCGGGTGGAGTGGGTCGGAAAATCTAGACCACTCTAACCTGACTACGCGGGTGGAGTGGGTCGGATAATCTAGACCACTGTAACCTGATTACGGGGGTAGAGTGGGTCGCATAATCTA
>SDVV010045769.1:0-10037 GCA_016164225.1 Gammarus roeselii
GTGTCTATCGTTGTACATACACGCATTGTGTCTATCGTTGTACATGCACGCATTGTGTCTATCGTTGTACATACACGCATTGTGTCTATCGTTGTACACTCATGCATTGTGTCTATCGTTGTACATACACGCATATTGTCTATCGTTGTACATGCACGCATTGTGTCTATCGTTGTACAAACATGCATTGTGTCTATCGTTGTACATACACGCATAGTGTCTATCGTTGTACATACACGCATTGTGTCTATCGTTTTACATACACGCATTGTGTCTATCGTAGTACATAGACACATTGTGTCTATCGTTGTACATACACGCATTGTGTCTATCGTTGTACATACACGCATTGTGTCTATCATTGTACATACACGCATTGTGTCTATCGTTGTACATACACGCATTGTGTCTATCGTTGTACACTCATGCATTGTGTCTATCGTTGTACATACACGTATATTGTCTATCGTTGTACATACTCGCATTGTGTCTATCGTTTTACATACACGCATTGTGTCTATCGTTGTACATACACACATTGTGTCTATCGTTGTACATACACGCATTGTGTCTATCGTTGTACATACACGCGTTGTGTCTATCGTTGTACATACACGCATTGTGTCTATCGTTGTACATACACGCATTATGTCTATCGTTGTACATACACGCATTGTGTCTATCGTTGTACATACACGCATTGTGTCTATCGTTGTACATACACGCATTGTGTCTATCGTTGTGCACACATGCATTGTGTCTATCGTTGTACATACACGCATATTGTCTATCGTTGTACATACACGCATTGTGTCGATCGTTGTACAAACACGCATTGTGTTTATCGTTGTACATACACGCACAGTGTCTATCGTTGTACATACACGCACAGTGTCTGTCGTTGTACATACACGCACAGTGTCTATCGTTGAACATACAAGCATTGTGTCTATCGTTGTACTCACACGCATTGTGTCTATCGTTGTATATACACGCATTGTGTCTATCGTTGTACATACACGCACAGCGTCTATCGTTGTATATACACGAACAGTATCTATCGTTTTACATACACGCACAGTGTCTATCGTTGTACATACACGCACAGTGTCTATCGTTGTACATACACGCATTGTGTCTATCGTTGTACATACACGCATTGTGTCTATCTTTGTACATACACGCGCAGTGTCTATCGTTGTACATGCACGCACTGTGTCTATAGTTATACATACACGCACAGTGTCTCGCTGTACATATACGCACAGTGTCCATCGTTGTACATACACGCACAGTGTCTATCGCTGTATATACCCGCACAGTGTCCATCGTTGTACATACACGCACAGTGTCTATCATTGTACATACACGCAGTGTCTATGAGGTCCAACGTAGTGCCTCCTCATGTCCTGTCCATATGTTTAATAAATTTGACTTCAACTGTATGCTTTATTCTTTCAGCCAACTCATAAGATGAAATAAACACGACGTGAATTAGTTGCAAGTTCTAATTAGAAAACCTCAGAAAAGTCCATTATTGTCGACACGTAGTCATGGGCATCACAAGTTGTTCAGACGGAGCGACGGTGTATCCCGCACCATGTTAATCAGGAGCCCGGGCATGTTGTTCACGTAACTGTACAGTGAGGGAAGATAGTGTGGTCGAGCCAGTCTTGTCTTGGCCCCACTCCCTACCGGTCTGAACCTGTCCTATACGGATTTCAAATGAACCAATGCTAAGTGTTTCTCTGTTTAAGCCCTGCGTTCTGATTCCAGACTGGATAACTGTTTACCGAATTTTAAATGTACAGGCTGATAAGTACTAAAATAAGCCGCTTGAATTTCATTTGCAATAGTAGGCACTAAAATATATCGTTTATGATTAATCAGTCGAAAAAAATTTGTTGTATTTATTTGCATCACTTGAAAAATCCAAAATCAGCAGACGAATTTGAGACGGTCCAGAAGCCGAAGAAAAAATATTACGAAAAAGAAATTGCGGCCAACGCCAAGATCTGTAATTGGCCCTCTTGAAAATGATATCGGTGAGCTAGACCCTGACGACACTAAAATGAGTGTCCTGCTTAATTAATTTTCCTGTTCTGTATTTATGTTAGAGAATGCGGATATTCCTAATCCTGAGGATATCATAGCGCAAAGACAAAGCGAAGCCCTCAGCACAGTGAACTTTTCCCCTGCCGAAGTGACTATATATATTGAAAAATTGAAAGTGACAAAATTTCCCGGTCCAGACCAAGTTCATCCCAGAATACTGAAAGAGACTAAGAACGAAATTGCCGAACATCTAGCAAACATTTTCACCCAATCTCTCACAAATGGCACCTGCCCCTCTCAACGGAAAGAGGCCAACGTCACCCCAATTAAAAAAAAGGACAAAAAGTGTCCCGGAAATTACCGCCCAATTAGTCTAACCTCAGTCATATAGGTAAATTGACGGAAAAATTGATCATGAATATAATTACAGAATTCCTAGAATTAAATCAGTTAATAGGTAACTCTCGGCATAGCTTCAGACGCAATCGTTCATGTTATATAAACTTGCTGCTTTTTTTAAGAATATAATTGAATTTCACGCCGCGAAAACTCCGATCGACATCTTTTACCTTGACTTTCAAAAGGCTTCCGACAAAGTTCCTCACAAACGTTTGGTTAGTAAGTTGCACAGCATCGGTATTCGAAGCGAACTCAATAACTGGATAAAATGCTGGCTCACGAACAGACGGCAGCGAGTCGTACTTAACGGAGCTTCCTCCAATTGGGTGTAAAGTTACTAGCGGCGTGCCTCAAGGATCTGTGTTAGGTCCAGTTCCCTTCATAATATCCATAAACGATCTCGACAGCAACGTACTCTCGAACATTAGTAAGTTTGCAGACGATACCAAGCTAGGAGGAAAAGTGCATACCAAACTTGTGTGTGAGCAGATCCAATTATACTTGAACAAAATTGTTGAATGGTCAGAAAAGTGGCAAATGAAATTCAATGTTGACAAGTGTAAAGGTATGCACATTGGTCACCATAACCCTAAATACGGAAAGAAACTGATACCTGTCACCGAAGAGAGAGATCTAAGTGTCATCATTAGTATTGACTTGAAAAGCAGCAAGCAATGTAACGAAGCAGCCAAAAAAGCAATAAAATGTAAGGCATGATATTTCGCACAATCTCGTACAAGCGCAGAAATAGCATTCGCATGTTATACACTGCATTTGTTAGACCGCACCTCGAGTATTCCGTCCACTTTTGTTCTCCATACCTCAGAAAAGGCATTATTAAATTAGAGAAGATCCAACTTAGAGCTACTAAACTAATCCCTTCGCTGCGCAATAAATCGTACGAAAAGAGACTGCGCGAACTCAACCTTTATTCGCTAGAGAAACATAGAGTCAAAGGTGACATGATCGAAGTGTGGAAGATTATGAAGGGTAAGGAAAACGTCGAGCGAGCAAGCCTTTTCATTTTAGATGCAAACGGAGTTACCAGGAATAATGGATACAAAATAGTTGGCAAGCGTTCCACACTCGATATCACGCGCAATTTCTTCAAGTATAGGGTTGTCGATGAATGGAACAGACTTCCCGCGGATGTTGGGAACAGTGATACAATCGCAACGTTTAAGTCACGGCTCGACAAATTCTACCAAAATGGCCACTGAATAGATCCCATCTGTAGCACTTTCACCAGTATATTCTTAAAAAATGGTATCCGGCATTGACACCCATACGGTTAAATTAGTGCCCGGCATTGGCACTAGCACGTTAAAAAAAGGTGCCCGGCATTGGTACCTGCTCGTTGCAAAACGGTGTTCAGCAATGACACCGGTCAGCATTGGTTTTACGAGGAATGAAACTGTGACAATCTCAGATCAACACCGTGGGTCGGTGGCTTTCTCTTCAGGTGCTGATTTGAGTCGTTTCGAGTATCATCGTTAAATGCTACTTCATTCAACAAACTTTCCCTTTCTTGATCTATTAAAACATAAAATATAAAGACACAAGATGCTATCTTAGTCGTTCTACGTCAGAACTAATCTTCTCACTATCAAAACGCAACCCAGTTTTGGCCAAACAACCTATTGTTGTCTTCTTACACTTGTAAACACTTGCAAACACTCTCACATCCTTCCCCTCCCACTCCCCTCACCATCCTCGTCCACTCTTCCGCAACACCGTCAGTCGTGCCCCGTGAGGTGTTGATACAGTAAGGAATGAGGTGTACAGACGTGGCATCAGCTGTTCATAATAGAGACTAATAGTCATTTGGTCCGATAATGCTGGCTGATCTATTGCAGAAGATGTCTGTACTTAGCGGCACAGATGGTATTAGAGATAAGTGTTCAATTGGGTATCATACACACCTGATTTGGGGGAGTCGATTTTTTACTGTTGCCAAAGTCGTTACGTAGACGTTGAGATCACACGTTACAGATCTAGGATACTATTTTAGATGGTGCATTTTATTGGGCTGCAGTGTACGTAGCTTCAGGGGTCCTCGGTCTTTGTTCAAAAGCCACTTGAATTATTGACTTGAACAGATCGCACCTCCATCAGAAGGATGTTCGGCTCGCCACGCCAAATTAGAGAGGAGTGCTGTAGAAATTCTCTCCTTGTGTAGACTACGACGAAACCATGAACGCATTGGTAACGTTGCATCATCTCTTCAAATACAACACAACTGATGCATTGTTTTTAGACTTCTCCAGCATAGGAAGGAAACTTTTTGCATTGCATATCGGGGAGGAGATAATCATTTCATGTTGTATTTATTACCGGATTTATCGTTCAACATACATGTTGTTTTCCTTTGCTACATATGTTTAGTTACAGTTACAACTATATAGTGATATAATCAACTTTTAACCGGAAGTGAGAGAAGTGGTGTAGCATTCTAATTATTGTGGATTGTTTTTGTAAATAAAAAATAGATGAAAAACATTTCTGTCGTTGGTTTATTGGGGGAAGGAAATACCTTAATTGTCGATCTCTAAAAAGAAATCCAACAATTAATCAGGCTTGGTAGTAATTTGTATCACAATGTTCATGTAACAATGCTGCCTAATCATTGTTGTAGTAATTTGTATCACAATGTTCATGTAACAATGCTGCCTAATCATTGTTTCACCTACAGTTTTCAAGTTTAAATATGAAACTAATATGAAACATTGTTGCTCAAACAATTTTCAAGTTTAAATATGAAACTAAAATATGGGATTTAAATTTTTTGGTGATTGCATTTTGTTTACCAGTTTTCTTTCGCTGTTTTCTTTGTGCTGAGCAGAGTTCGGGATAGGAATTTCTGAAGCCTCATTCAGTTCAATTCTGTACGGATTTTATAGAAGAATAAGATCGAGCAGAAGACATTTGAATGTGAAGGCTTTCCAACGTGATATTTTGGGTCAGAATCAAAGCTAAAAAATTATCCTGGCCTGCGTCTTGTCGACATTTAGGGTCAACTGATTGGAAGTGAACAATCACCGTGAAAATGGTGAGTCGACGCCTTCTATAAGTAATCCATCATAGTAACCTAAATATAAGTAAGTCCTGCTGACCTGAAGAGTTAAAAATCGGGCCACATGAACTTCTTCAAGTGTGTTACATTGACTCAGATTTTACAAATCGGGGCAGTATGACTCATAAAAAGAGGGGTAGTTTTGGCATAGCTTTAGTGCCCAACGTGTTTCAGTGTAACACTTAAGCATTGAACAAGTGCATTGGCGGCGTGTTGGCATCTCATTGCGCGAACTTGGCACCTCATTGCGCGAACTTGGCACCTCATTGCGCGAACTTGGCACCTCATTGCGCGAACTTGGCACCTCATTGCGCGAACTTGGCACCTCATTGAGCGAACTTGGCACCTCATTGAGCGAACTTAGTACCTCATTGCGCGAACTTGGCACCTCATTGCGCGAAATTAGCACCTCATTGCGCGAACTTGGCACCTCATTGAGCGAATTTGGCACCTCATTGCGCTTCTTGTGATTACATTTAATTCAGAACAGCTTTTCAGCCCACAATTATCAGCCATAAAATTCGATACCACCGTCACTAATCCTGCTCTCCTCAGGAGTATTCCGTGAAGAATAAATAATACCAATTCCAATCAGTCAGCCACGAGTGACATCATCCCGAATAGCATACCGTTTCTAATAAAGCCTTAGCGGGTGACGTTACGCTGAACAACACCGTGGTCCCTACCACATACCTTCTTTGAAAAATGGGGGTTTCGAGTGTTGTAGTCACTTTAATCAACCGACTACATATTTTTTCATCAGCAACATATATTTTGACGGCAATAAACTGAGAAAATATTAATGAACACAAATAAATGACTAAAATGCTCGTTCGTGGCCTACATATCTTACACCGCATAATTTATTTCATCATTTATACCAGATCATTCTAATTTTGGAAAACCCTTCAGTGACAGACACCTCCTCCCCTCCCTTCTGCGTAGTCTCCGCTGTGCTAGATCGTTCACAAATGTATGTCGCTTGGTTTGACACTCGTCTTAACCTACGTCTGGTATCAAGGGGTATTATCCACATTCTCTGATATGAAGACTAGGCCATGTACTGTATAGATAATTGGGGTGGATGGATGATTATCAATTTTATAGATCATTAACAATTTATTTAGTCTTTTATTATGTCTTATTTCGTGGACTCTATTATTTTTCTCTGCCCCTTTTTCATAGTGAAATTTTGCATTTGTTTTTACTATGTACATCGAGGTTGGTTGCGACAAGGCGACCCAGGGAAGGGGGGTAATCGTGGAACCCGCGGGACTCGGAGAACTCTGGGTTTCGGGAACCCGGGGACTTGGAAGACCAGGAGGAATTGAGGGGACCCACTTGGACCCTTCTGGGGCCCTTTGAGACTCCCTTGAAACCCTCTTGAAAAACTGTAGGACCCACTTGAGGCCCCTCTGAATCCTCGAACCTTTGCTTCCTCCTCCCAAATCTTTGTTAAACCTCCTCTGTACCTGTGTAAAATCTACTCTGAATCTACATTTGAACCTACTCTGAATCTACGTTAAATCTACTCTAAATCTACGTTAAATTTACTCTGAATCTACGTTAAACCTAATCTGAATCTACGGTAAACCTACTCTGAGTCTACGTTAAACCTACTATGAATCTACGTTAAACCTACTCTGAATCTACGTTAAACCAACTCTGAATATACGGTAAACCTACTCTGTAACAACGCTAAACCTACCCTGTAACTACGGTAAGCCTACTCTGTAACTACGGTAAACCTACTCTGTAACTACGGCAAACCTACTCTGTAACTACGGTAAACCTACTCTGTAACTACGGTAAACCTACTCCGAATCTACGCTGCACCTACTCTGCCACTCTTCAGTTGCCCTACGGGGGAGTCTGCATTAACTTCTACTACTACTGCATAGATATAGGAGATTGAGTTTTTGTTAAATTCAAAATCAGTTTGTTTGGTTGGGTAAACTTCTTAATGGCGATCAAGTAATAAAAGCTATAAAAATTACTAAGATTAAGGGTATTTCAAATTAAATAATATTGCAGTTTTCCACTAAGTGTCGCCCTTGTTTGTTTGATGCTCGCCTCAGACTAAAAGGTGGTCATAAGATTCATAATAACATATAATAGCATATTTTTCTTCTGGCGATTCAATACAGAAGAAAATATAAGGAAATATATTTTACCAATTGACCGGACCGATGTATTTTTTTTATGAAATGCTTCAAATTGTTTTGATCCAATCAATTATTTTATAACCATTTATCGAAGGATTTGAAAGTAGTTATCGTTATTTATCAAAGAAATAAAGGGATATTTAGGCTCATCAACACACATTATCACTACTGAGAAATTATTGTGTGATAATAATAATCCAGGCGATCGACTGCGATAAGACAATTGTGTCATCCATGCTTTCAATCTCTCCACAAAGCCAAGTATGTTAATCGACATTTGCTCCGTGTATCTCGAGGAGATCAAGCCAGACCCCGAAATCAATGACGATGGATCTCAACAGCTCAAAATTATCTCCTGCAAAGGTGTTAACTTGGTCAAGCGTAACACGAAGAAGCGTCATCTAGTTCCAATTCGTATATCCCCTTCTAATCAATGGCCTAGAAGCGTATGTTTATTCGTGCGATCTCATCCCAGGGAGCACGACTACGCCGCTCGCTCGTGCAAATCCGTCGCTCGGTGACCAAATTGCAGTCGCAGCGAGATTGCTCAAATTAACCAACCAAGATCCATTTCCAAAAAACGTGGTCCAAATCATAAACGTCAAAATCGGACAAAGTCATAGGGAAAAGTATCTGAATCCAGTAACTTGGCAACCACGACTTGCAGGGGTGACGTTCGGCCGACGCCTAATGTGACATAATTAGTGTGGGTACTCTCGACGCGCCACACCTTACCTCTCAGGCCTCGACGATAGAGGGCGCTGATAGAATCAGACCGCTGAGGCAACCAACCCTCGGGGAACTAGGGACTTCTGAGCAAGAGACTATCAAGATACTTTATTTCAATTATTTTGTTTACATTCATCCGTTTGAAATCCGGCAAGGTATTTGGTATATGTATCTAGATACAAAATCGCACCCAACCCAGGACGCGCGTGGTAGTTGAAAGTCCAAGACGATGTGGAGGACAGCCAGTAACCGACCCTGTGAAGATGTTTGATGTCTTAGACGGTGACACACCGAACCGGTTAGTTTTGGTCGCAGTGCCGAAGACCTCGTCATCTTCGGTCACCTCAGAGGCGAGGCATCGCCCAAGGAAATGTATATTTTCCAGACCCGAAATGAACGTCAACTGTGAAGAGAGGAGGAGAGAAATAGTTCTGGAGAGTGGTCGGCGCAACCCCATGACCAAGAGATAGGTGATCGGGTGTTCAATTTAGGAAGTGAGTGAGGGCAGAAAGTTGGGGCCCTAACGGCGAGATGGTCCTCTGATCCGATCTTGTGCTCTGATACCGACGTCAGGACCTGGTATTATTATTCTGCAGCTGTGACATTTCTCCATTTTATCGCTCGTTGCTCTTGGTCTGCGGAGTATTGGGAGGACATTTTCTCAATTAGTAGTCTTGCGCTATGCAAGATAAGGTTGTTTTGGTTTAGCCTGATGATTTCCTCAGCGTCATGCAGTGACATGGTCAGGTATTGCAGTCAATTTTTGTTCAGATAGTATTGCAAACGGAAAATATTCTCGATAATATATAGTAGATCACTGATATTAAATATTCAACCACATGTCATGTTTATCTATATAAACGTGCAAATTTAGTTTCCATTGCTTTGCAAGTTTCCTAAAATGCTCCATGCCAACATTACCCAGTCACTAAAGAACGATTCGGGTAATAAAAGACACAACAGCTATTAGGAAGAAGGGTTCATTTGTTTTGAAGTTTTGGTTGCAACACATCAACCATTTTCAAAGTTAAAAGGGCTGAAAGAAAATAAAATAAAGGGCAAATCAATGAGAAAAATATGTGGATCTTAGGTTGAATTTTACCTAAATGCATTTAAAAAGTTTGACATTTTTTCATATTTAACATTTGTGAAAGGATTCAATTGTCTGATTGCGGCTGTTTCCGCTTCACTCAGTTCTAACCTGTTAGAAAAAGTACACATGATCAAGGAGGAGTCAGCTATGGTATTGTGGACGGGGGATGGGTGATCGTCAGTGCATTGCCGGTGGATGGGTGATCGTCAATTCAGTGCCGGTGGATGGGTGATCGTCAGTGCAGTGCCGGTGGATGGATGATCGTCAATGCAGTGCCGGAAGATGGGTGATCGTCAGTGCAGTGCCGGTGGATGGGTGATCGTCAGTGCAGTGCCGGTGGATGCCTGATCGTCAGTGCAGTGCCGGTGGATGGGTGATCGTCAGTACAGTGCCGGTGGATGGGTGATCGTCAGTGCAGTGCCGGTGGATGGGTGATCGTCAGTGCAGTGCCGGTGGATGGGTGATCGTCAGTGCAGTGCCGGAAGATGGGTGATCGTCAGTGCAGTGCCGGTGGATGGGTGAT
>SDVV010045770.1:0-10037 GCA_016164225.1 Gammarus roeselii
TAGCGTAAATACCTAACTTAACTTAGATGGGAGGAATCTCGATCAGCTAGCATTAATTTCTAACTTAACTTCCAACTCTGTATTTTCCCTTCATAATAATAAACTTGATTAGACTTTTTTTTTCCTACCGACACGCTGTAATTTTTAGGTCTCCGTGACGTCTTGACTAAGCATTTTCGAATACACCTCCATAGAGTTAAATTTACATCTTCTCACTAGCCCAACCGTATATTAAAGTTGGTTAAAGGAATTCTGAAACACCCTGTAAGACCCAAGAGAGAAGTCTTGCAGTGCCATCCGGCTAAGTTTACCAAGTTTCACTATTTTTGAAACGAAGGTCAACTTTGTACAGTAGAAACTATTATAATGCACTATAGTAAAACACCGGCTTTTCTAGTGACCGCGACCTATCACTTGAAGGCGCACTAAATTTTGCGTCATCGAAATTTTGTTCATAATTTATATCAGTGGAATAGGATCCATTTAATAACATGGAAGTCATTTGAAGCGTCTAGATAGTTTGATATATTTTCTGGAGCGTATTAATAATTACAATCTAAAAAATGCTCACGAATGTCAAGCGTTTTGAAGAAGACCATTTTGCCTGTCTGTGTGTATGAACACGTTCTAGCATTTCTACTACTCAGCGCACTCTCCGAGCTGGTCTACTGCCATAGAAACAGGTGATTGTTGCTATATAATAGTTTATCTTCCTAACGAATTATAACTTTTGCTCATTCACGTGATGGTTAAATTATTTGGATCAGCGGTCAAATTCAGCTGTTGAACGCGGCAGCGTGGCAAATTGATTACATTCTTCTTGGTTTGACACAAGACTTACTGATCAAGATTTGATTTGATTGGATTTAAGCCTCATTTTCATTAGAGGCTTAACGTGAGTCAGAATAGGCTCCTCCGTAGGGCGCGACCGTCGTTGATTCAGGTAAGTTCTCGCGACCTCGCGTGCGAAAAGATTAGTCTTGTCAAGATGAAATCAAGTAAATATTTCAATTGTGGCATATTCGCGTACTAACGCGTACAAGAAAGTTAATGGTTAATGTGTATCTACGAAAATGTATTGTTATCTCTGTGCGTAATGGGGTGGAGAGACCACCTCACTTGCCCAGGTGTTTGGGGTTTAGACACTTCGTACAGTCCGGTGTGTTTTCCGAAAGTGATAAGCTTTATTCGGTAGGTTGGGTCAGTGAGTATGCTTTGTAGGTTGCACAAGCGATCTAAGAAAGCTCGTCGGGCTTCTTTGAGTGCGTTGCAATCCATCAGTAAGTGCTTCACGCTGATAGCCACTTGGTGGCAACAGGGGCAAGGGGGATCGGCTGGTCCCACGTCGACATCCATCAGGTGGTTGTGAGTTATCCACGTGTGTCCCGTGCACAAGCGGTTGATGAACACTTGGTCCTACTCTTGGTGAACTTTGTTTCCAATTCTCCGACTGAGGGTTTGACTGGAAGCATTTTTTTGTCCACTCTGTTGCCACATTTCATCCCATCGGGTGTTATATGGGAGTTGATGATAAGAAACCAACCTCGGTAATGTATTGCGAAAAATTGTTCTTGGTGAGTAGATGCCAGTTTAGAAGCGAGTCCGCAAGTTCATTTCCTCTTATTCCCGCGTGCCCGGGGATCCAGCAGAATTCGACTGCGTGACCCGTCTCGGACATCGCTAAGAGATCGTGCTGCATTTTACGTAGAACGGGATGTTCGTAGTGCAGTGTTTTAGGCTGGGTGAGGACACTCAGACTGTCTGAGAATACGTCGTATTTGGGGAAGTGATCTGTTTTGGCAATAGAGATGGCTAGTTCGAGAGCGTGGAGCTCCGCTGAGCACACGGAGGTCTCTTGTGGGAGGGTGGCCGAGAGTGGGGTGTCCCTGCACGCAGAGGCGGCTACCGCTCCGTCCGCGGTGTTGGAGCCGTCAGTGTATATATGTCGGTGCTCTAAATATTTTCCTTCGAGTAGTCTTAGGAACTCCTTCCGATACGCGTTGGTTGGAGTAGTTGCTTTTGGGTACACTTGCAGGTCTAGGTTGACCGGTGGTGGGTTGATCATCCATTCTGGTGTGTTTATTTGAAGGATTCGGTAGGAGAATGAAGGCTTGATAGCCTTAGGTGTGATGTTTAGCAAAGTCAGCAGGTTGTCCACACGTAGGGAAAACGGTGGGCATATATTCTTTTTAGCCGCGAAAAGGCGCTTCTCGGATAAGTTGGTGATGTGACTGATTGCCGGGTTGTTGATTAGACTTCTAGTCTTAAAATAGTATTGAAGCGAAAGTTTGTCTCACCGGAGCGGAAGTGGAAGTTCGTTAGCGAGCACGTTAAGGGATTCGATTGGGGTGGAGCGGAACACGCGGGTTGTGATACGCAAAGCATTGTTAACGAAGGTCGAGAGTAGTTTTGGCTGCTGATCCGTAAACAACGGCTCCGTAGTCCTGGCGCGATCGTATTATTGCTCTGAACAACGTCATTCCGGTGTCTATGTCAGTAGATAGTAAAGGCCCTGGGGGGGGGGGGGACAGGCGCGAAACAGCCCCATAAAACGCCCTGGAGATAGAGTGTACGTATCAGCCCTGGCAAATATTCATTGTTTATGATTATTAATGGATTGTAAACAGGTATTGTAAAGGGTAAGTATTATTGTATGATTTCGAGATTATTTAATTGTTATATCCGCAAGAAATGTTCACCTGGTGCATCGGAGATTGACTGTGTGTGAAGGATTTAATTCATTTTAATGGTTTTGTAGTATTTAATCAATCTGGTTGTATGTGTGGTAAATATTATTTTTTTAAAGTATACATTTATTTATGTATCGTATTATTTAGTGTCGTAGGCCCCCGCTGTTATTTCAATGGGTATTTATTGCTAGTTTTTGCTTGACCTATAACTTATTTAGTATTTTTGGTGGTACTTACAGCGTTGTGATAGGGTTTGTAAATAGGTATTGTAAATGGTAAGCATTATTGTATGAAGTCGAGTTTATTTAATTGTCATGTCTGCAAGAAATGTTAGCCTGATATAAAGGAGGTAGGCGCTGCAATTATACGTTCACGTATTTTCAATCCGTGTGGCCATCGACAATGAAACATATCCAAGTATACATTTTATTTATCACATGACTACATAAGAACATTTACATGTTAGGAACGGCTGCAAACTAGGAACATTTAGAGAAAAAAATCTGAAGACGTGGATGTACTTACGTCATTCACGCGAGTACAATCATATGGTATTATTTCGTGTCGCAGGCAGCGCTGTTATTTCAAACAGTCCTACAGTAGCATTCGATTGGACATGATACTGCTGGGCTCGTAGCGGCCGACCTCTACCCATCAATGTCACGCACGCGTTACCTCGCGTGGCCCTCCACTCGTGACCCTGCCTAACAGCGAGATGGCATCGCTACATGTCATTTTTAGGAATCACTAATCACGTGTCGTATGTATTCCATTCGAGGCCTTACACCCTGTCAAGGTACTGATACATGTCTACGTTCAGCTTCGCTTAGGCATTTCTATATAGTTGGGGTATTATTTTATTGTAATTATTACATCCTTTTGGGTTTAGTTCATTACTTTTGGCAAAGGTAATTACTTTTGGGGACTTAAGCTTATGGTGAGTCGGATAACAGGCCTAAGACGCTTACGGGTGGCTTACGGGGTGGCTAATGGGTGTCGTACGGGGTGGCTAATGGGTGTCGTACGGCTAATGGGTGTCGTACGGAGTAGCTAATGGGTGTCGTACGGAGTGGCAAATGAGTGTCGTATGGGGTGGCTAATGGGTGTCGTACGGGGTAGCTAATGGGTGTCGTACGGTGTGGCTAATGGGTGTCGTAGGGGGTGGCTAATGGGTGTCGTACGGGGTGACTAATGGGTGTCGTACGGGGTGACTAATGGGTGTCGTACGAGGTGGCTAATGGGTGTCGTACGGGTTGGCTAATGGGTGTCGTACGGGGTGGCTAACGGGTGACGAGTGGGTTTTCGCCCTTTGCTTTTGAATATAGATTTGTATAGGTTGTGAGGTTATGCACATTTGTATTTGTTATATTTTGATGTTTATTGTAGGTATATACATTTTTATCCTTTAGATGACTGTATTGGGGTTGATGTATATATATCTCTTAGGTGGCATATGAAATGAATAGATGGAAATAAATAGATGGAAAGTACAAAACGTTACCCCAAGTCCAATCAACAGGCTTTAACTAAGCATCCAACCGCTAAGAACCCACTAACCAACCACCGAATGAGTCAAGGCATATTCCTACCGAATGAGTTAAGCACATTCCGATGAAGGCATATTCCTACCAGAACCGAATAAATATGAAATAAATAACAGAAAGGAACCAAGCGTACCCCAAAACAGTCATCTAAAGGACATCAAAATACCATAAAACATAAATGAACATAACCTCAAAACCATCCCAAATATATATTCGAAAGCAAGGGGCGAAAGCCCACCCGTCACCCGTTAGACGTCCGTCCGTCAAAATGAGTCACCCGTTAGCCGTAAGACACCCGCAAGCCAGCCGTAAGCCTCTTTGAACTGTCATCTGACTCAGGTCTTCAAAAGTAGTGAAATGGGCCCAAAAGTAATTAACTTGACTCCGAAAGTAATTCATAATTACAACGTCCGAGTTACATATGGGCTAAGTCGGACACTTCAAGAAATTAGATACATCCTAACTATTACATTGTCTGAATCAAAAATCCGCGTTTCGCGGTACTTACATCTACTATTCATCCATCCCTACCATGTGTCTGACCTACCTCAGGACAAAGGCGTCAACTCTGTCCTTCAATTTTATCACCATCCACGTACCAATTCGAGCAACGTCATTATTGATATCTTTCAGTCACCCCGGCCACACCTGGCTAAGATTTAATAACGAAAACATTCCACCTTCTTTATTGTGTGGCCGTCCTCCACTTCTCATTTTTAAAGAGCATAGTTGAAACAAGGCAATGAGTCAGTGATCGAACAGAATAAATGCACCGACGACTCCAGTCTTAGTATGAATGATCTAACCAAAATGAAACCACTAAAAGAAACTGTAAACCAATATAGGAGCTTGGCCAGAGAAAGTCGACTTGTCGATAGATATATTGCTGGCAACAACTCACACATGGAGTAGTAGATATGTAAAGGGACACAATTTCGATATTGGTAATACATTACATTCTTCTACCTGTAAAACAAACCTAAAACCTGTAATTTATAGTCAAAAGAGTGCGATCAGAACACTATAACATGCTGGCAGACGTGACCACACGTTGCCTCTCTTAAATCAATGGAACATTCTCCCACTGAGTCACATCATTAACTTTTACGCTGCGGTGTTTGTCTACGAAGCTCTGAATCGTTTAACTTCCATTGATTAGGATTTTTTCATTAGAAATAATCCTATGTATGATCTTGGTAACGAGGTGGAATTGCAAATTCACAGAAAAATCCACACAGTCCAAACTATTTATCAAATACAGAGCTGCTAAGACCTGGAATTCGATTGCCATAGATATAAGGACGGGTAGAAGTATTAATTGAATGCATGAACTAAAGTTATACCTGTTTGGATTTAACCGTGATAAAAATGCTGAGTTGTAATTTACTTCCGTTATTCAATTTACCGCACCAACTATTCATGGTTCATCAGTTTCATTCTATAGATAGGTACCTTCTTTCAATTTTTTCACGTTTCATATGCTTAAATTTCCCATTATCTTGTTTACTTAGAAATCCGATTATGTAGAAACCCATGTAGAAACCCATAGATTATGACTCCGATTTTTCTTCCGTATGCATATGTTAACATGTCATGCTAACAATGCACTTAGTTTCAAATTGGTGTCATCGTGCGCCAATCAGTGCGTGGGGATTGTAATAGACAATCTCATGTAGGACATTTCTTGCTTTAAAGTTTTCCAGTAAATGTCCGTTGAGACAGTAAATTGTCATGTTAAAGTAAATGTCGGTGACCAGACTTACTAAGCCCACTTTTCTCGCAATCGATGGTCCAACGTAACGCTCTTATCTGTCTCGACACATTAGAAAGTGGAAAATAGAGGATACCCTTCAGAAAAGTTCATCGGTTGGTCCTCATTCTTCATAATTATAAGGTAATGTTAAATTAATCTAAGTAGCAGCTGTTGTCTTCAGAACAGCTCGCTCCGACGAAGCCTTGGTATGTATCATTTGTGTTCTGTAATATTTTTGTTATTTGTGAACATGTTATTACACCTAAATAAATTGTATATCCTTAAATCCTCAATATGTCTCCCAAACAGTTTAAGTGTCACTCCGCCCTTTTAAGTCCTCAGTTCTATCTCCCTTTGAAGTCCTCAGCCAAGAACACAGACTTTTTCGGCTTTATTTGAGCCGCTGATTACATCAAAGACAGCATTCACATTACGTTAATCCTACATGACAACAGTCTTATCTTTCCGCTCTAAGTGCCGATCTTTTGGACATCCCGTAAAGGTGGTTAGATCCAAAGAAGTTCCCAAACTTTGTTACCCTTTCTTTGCAGCAGTCGTATCTTTATGCCCTCTGTGCTGACACTTTTGCACTGCTTGTATACGATGCTTAGATCCAGAGGAACTGTGATATTTTGATGACCGTTCATGGCAGAAGTCCTAACTCTCTGCCCACAGCGCTGACTCTCCTGATCACTTCTATGCTGTCCCGCCTAACCTGAGGGACAGGCTCGGCATCACAAAACTTACACTTTTCGGCGGATCTAAAGTGTCCCGTGAAGGCCGTGGACTTTTTAACGTCAAGGCCATCAAGACACGGATCTGAAGGAGAGAAGGTGGGGACTTAAACAAGCTTGGTCGTTGATGCATTCAATGAATAAGAAGGGTGCTAACCAAGTCAGAGGATATCCGTGCAAACTACGTTCACCTGAATTAAGCGGTTGAACGCGGCACCAAAGTTACCTTCAGATGGATATTATTTTCTGTACCTGTTCTATCCAATTCGCAGTAATACAAAATAAAAGGAAATCCACTTCATGTTTTATTTTCTGGCCGGCCAGAACCCGAGGGTACGATACCTTGTTATGATAAGATTCCACTAGCACATATATTTGAAAACATTTCTACCCAAACATTACAACGGGGGTTGAGTTGTGTATGCCCGAGAA
Source organism: Gammarus roeselii (assembly GCA_016164225.1). Taxonomy (NCBI): domain Eukaryota; kingdom Metazoa; phylum Arthropoda; class Malacostraca; order Amphipoda; family Gammaridae; genus Gammarus; species Gammarus roeselii. The sequence continues at coordinate 7,154 of SDVV010045770.1, forward strand.
GCAGTGTAGGCCTTAGGCCTGTTAACCCTAGCTTAAGTTACACGAAGAAATTTCTTGCCTTGCATATTTTTTCGGTTCCCCTCCAAAAACAGGTGTTCCCGTGTGGCATCGCATGACCAGGCGACGTTGACGAGTGTAGAGCCATTTGGACATCCTGTTAAACTTGACAATTCAGCGTTGTGTAGCTGGTATCCAATAACGTAAGAGGGTAGTGTTAGCTCAGGGGTATCGTAAATTGTAAACAGAAGGATGGGTGGAGCCTGTAAATTAGTAAACGGCCAAAGTTTATCGTGTGCCAATAAGGTCATGGTTTTAAGACACCACGCTTCTTTGGGGAGGGTCCAAAAGAAGTGTGTTTCCCTTATTGGAGGATCACTTCATATACCTAAACAAGGCCCTCCCATATTATTTCAGGGTGCGGGGCTCAAGTGTAGAGCACATCTCATTCCATTAGCTGAAGTTTCTGGTGGAGGTGAATCTGAGTAGAATAACGATCAACACTCGGTGTGATAATAGTCTGATATTTGCCCTTCAGCGTTTATGCGCGTTACAGAGGTTGTTAGTAACTGTATGACAATTTTTAATACATATACTAATATACGTCCATACTTAGATGCGTGTAATAATTACTCAGAATATATGTCTCGTGTTTTGTATCTCCCTACAGGGTGGGTTTGGCTTCGCTTTTGCGTCGCTTTTGCTCCACGCTACACTTTTTGCTGTTCATTTACACTTTGTTCCGTTGTGTCCGTTTATAGCATAATCATTGACAGAGCTCGATTGTGAGTAACGTGTTGACATGATACCTTGTTTTAATTCAAAATAATATTATAAAACAACTGGTTTAATCATTTGTACCCTTGCACTTTTTACTTGATTAAAACAAACTTGAAAGCAATCTTATAACACAGGTGGTCCAGCGGCGAGGGATATTGAAGCAAACAAAAATTAAATTAATCACTTCTTTAAAACAAATTAAAATCATCACTTTGAAACATAATACTTCAAGTCCCCTTACACCCGCTCTCATGAGAGACACTCGACCCTTGCCTCGCCTCTCGCGCACATGCTACCAAAAGAAAAAGGCAACAATGAGGGAAGGACGGAAACCGTAGATCAACACTGCGGGCCTGACAGCGCGTTCGGGCAACCGCGAACGCACAGGGACGACAGTCTGTCAATCCTGGCAGACCAAAAGAACAGTCGCATTCGGGGACGGGCTACATCGGTCAAGAGGGACTGAAAATTTAGTCAAAGGCCACGACCAGCTGATTGACAAGGACAGATAGAGACAATCACGGTGGCAAAAACAATACAGCAGTAGGGAAATGTGCCACTGGGAGGGCGCAACCTCACAGCCTCCAGGGGTCTTCAGAAAAAGAATTATACAAACTATAAGTAACTAAAAGCAACAAGAAGTGAATCAAGCAGCCCATCAAATCAAGTGTGATATATCGCGATAGCCGTTCTCCCGTAAGAAGTGAAATTAGAGAATTCATATAAATAAAAGCAATTACAGTTCCCCACAAAAATTTTCAATATATCTCCTCTCGAATTCATCAGCAAATGAGTCCAAAATTAGTTTTGAAGGGAATTTAAGTAGGTGCGCGTAAATTATTCGACCTATTGTTCCAGCAATACTCATCTGATTTATAGTCATGAAAATAATTCGAAAAAAATGGATCCCGGTGGTGGAAAATGAATCCTGAAATGCATCGAAAAATATATTTATTGTTCAAAAAATAAAAAGTGTCAGTAAATAAAGTTGAAGAACAAAACCATGAAAATATATTCAGGTAGATAATAAAATAGATAGCAGTAGTGTAAAGGGGCGCGAAACAGCCCAAAAATATAGGGGCGCGGAACAACCCAAAAATATAGGGGCGCGAAACGGCCCAAAAAATATACAGGCGCAAAACGGCCCTAAAAATATACAGGCGCAAAACGGCCCATAAAATATGTGTCTGCGAAACGGCCTTGGAAATACGTACTGCAAATATGCTTTGTGAAGGAATTAGATGGATCTCAATTAGGGATTACATATATGCTTTGTGAAGGAATTAGGTAAAGGATGTCTAGATCTTTGAACCTATTATCGAATGTAATTGTTATTAAGTATGTTATTTGTTAATGTATCTGACTCAAGCGCTATATATCTCGGACATTGTAGTTTAACGTTAAGACAAATTGATCATGTGGTCAAGTCAGTTACTGATGGTACATAGAGATACCAGGAACGCAAGTTTTTTGTGAGTCGGCCGATGTATTTGTTAGGATGTATATTATTTGTTAGTGTGTCTGACTTAGTCGCTGTATTTCTCGGACATAGTAGTTATATGTTTATTTAGTTCTATTCTGGTCAAGTGAGTTACTTATGGTACATAGAGACTGCCCGTGACTGGTGGGGAAGAGGGGAGGGGTTAACCGGAGTCAGGCGATGTCCAAACCGCAAATGACAATTAGCTTGATGATCTTTATATGTCAACTGTCACACAAAGATCTTATCTCGAGATATATGATCCTCTTGGAGAATTGTTTTTTCTTACGGTATCTTTCAGTTTCCTTTCGGAATCTTATTGCTTTTATTTACGATTGCTGTGGGTGGTGGTGCTCGGATGCCAGTTTTGGGAGAAAGACTTACTTCGGAAATTATCAGGGAAGAGGTACAGGAGGCGGTGGACGCGATGAAAGCAGGGAAAGCCCCTGGTTTAGATGGAGTTGCGACCGAGTGCCTGAAGAAGGGTGGAGTAACGATTGTCGAATGGTTGGTGAGGTTACTGAACTTGTGTTTTGCGGCAGGCGTGATACCAAGTGAGTGGCGCAGTGCCTGCATTGTTCCGCTATATAAGGGCAAAGGAGATGAAAATGAATGCTGCAACTCGAG
>SDVV010045771.1:0-10037 GCA_016164225.1 Gammarus roeselii
CCTTTATATAGCAATGATTTCGAAACACAGGGAGGGTTGTCGGCCTCGATCCGAGGTGGAGCCGGGTTCGGACAAATGGGAGATTGTGTGGGTAGAAAACGATGTTGGTTGAGTTAAGGTCATGTCTTCTTGTCTCTGATGATCGTTCATAACGATACTAGTTGAGGTGGCACTTCAGTTTCTAACACAGTTTCTCTCCCTGACGATGTTATTACAGATACTTCTAGTCGTAGATCTGGCAGGTTAAAGAAAGAGGGCTAGGAGTGAGCCTTTCGCTGGCTAGTGCGTACATGTTTCTGCTTGTTTCTTTAGGGTATATAAAAAGCGACTGACTAATTATAAGAAACTAACAAAAGAATCATAACTAACTCTAATAAATAGTAAATCAGCCAGCGTTGAAATGAAAGATTTGACCACAACATGGTTACAACGTTAACTAAGGCTGGTGGAGCAGACTTCGTATGAATCGTCTACAATGCCAAGCATGGCTGCTGATCATGGAAACATTCTGGCATGTTGCCGAGAACGTTCAATAAACAACGCTCCGGTCAGCAAAACACGCCAGTCTTCGGAGGATCGAAAAACCCGTGAATGGGATAAATCAAAAGGTACTTCTAAGTTATACACAGATGCAGTTACAGATACAGATACTGGGCTGCTTTCCCCCGGCAAGAGGGGTGGCCGACGGCAAGGTGCACCTCACACTTTCATGCACTCACACTCGCACACCTTAACACTTTTGCGCTAAAGGGTCCGGCCGGGAACCCTGCAACACACCCTCCGGGTCATGAGTGCGGCTTGAGGTCAGTGTCGGCAGCAGGACCCGACAGTGTGACTGGTGTACCCCTGCCGCGTCATGATGACCGCCCTCCCCGCCCACGATAATCCCGTCTCTCAACAATGTGCCTAGGGCGGGAAAGCACATCAGGGCAGCGTCAAAACTCCTCCGTTCACTCTCATTCTCCACTCACGCCTATCCAGTGCACGCTCTCTCGCTAAATCCACACTCACGTCTCTCCTTCATAACGTCGCTTCACACCATACATCCACCCAAACCTCGGTCTCCCTCTAGGCCTACGTCCACTCGCCTCTCCTTCGACACCCTTTTCACCAATCTCCCTTCGTCCATCCTCACAATGTGCCCGAACCATCTCAGAACACACGAATCAACTCTGCCCTATAATTTCTTCACCGTCCTCGTTCTAATTTGAACCACATCGTCAGTGAACCTGTCTCTCAGCGACACTCCAGCCATGCTCCTCAAACATTTCTTCTCGAAAATATTCAACCTTCTTCTCTCCTCTGCTCTCACCCCCAAGTCTCAGCTCCGTACAGCACAGTTGGGACAACGACACCCTTATACAGCCCTCTCTTTGCTTCCATCCCCAAAGTCCTGCAGCTCATTACGCTCTTCAGTGCACCCAACACTTTACACCCCTCCTTCACTCGCGACTTCACCTCAGTTTCCACTAGTTCAGTCTCCTCCACATGGGAGCCCAGATACTTTAAACACTGAACTTCTTCCTACAACTCTCCACTTAGGAGGACACTAATTCTGCTCGCATCGGCAGTCATCTGCTCGCATCTGCTCGCAATTATAACTGGTATATATAACGTCCAAAACGGCATTCTAGAGACACTTTAGGTGGGCGGGGGTTACTGTGCAACTCATGCAACCTTGACTCAAGCGGCCGTACGGGGGTTCGCGCAGAAACGGGGAGCGGGGGCGTAGGGTAGGACGGGGGTCAGTGAGCGGAAAGCTTGTACATGTTAACAGGTTATATATTTACATAAGGGTATTAGCAATTTCAATGCTTGGGGGGTGTTGCAACTTCGTTGCATGTTATATTGCATGTTCAATGCTGTGTCCTCTGAATGTATTTCGGGGTATTGATAATTATACATTTTATCAGATAATTTTCATTGATAATAACTTAAATGTAGTAATATATATTAAAAAGCCTCACTTTCCGGACACCTTCATGATTAATTTTCAACCACGATATAATTTTCTACGTTGTTCGATACTTACATGTGGCATAGATTCAATTAGTTTATTGTTATTTTTATCCGATTGTATTAATCAGCACCTTTGCGCTAAGCTTTACTTACTCCTGCGGTAACTCCTTCATTCGTATTTCTTTGTGAGCTAACCGATGAAGGAAAATAGATACAACATTTACAGGATGACTAAATCATTCCTAGAGAAGAATCACTTAGGAGTATAATTGACTCATTCGATGCTTGATTGTTGGGCTTGTAGCGATGGGGGTTGTGATATTTTTGTATGTTTTGTTCATTTATCACTAAAATTCTTTTATAGGATTAGTGTGGCAGGCATGTCTTATAACTCAATTTGCAGCCTTAGTGTGCGAACGGCCCTGTTTTTACGAATCTGTAGGTAGGATTGCAGGCAAGGTTCTGGGTTCCCCATCTATTTATTTCATATGTATATAATAGCTTTAGAAATAGTAAGGATTATTTGTCAGGTTATTTGCGGGTTAACGTATTTTTTTTTTCTTAGGATGCTGTATCTTCGTTACGAGAATCTATCCACCCATATTGCAATATCCAGGTTATAACCAGATATATCAGTGTTCCATTGATGCGGTGTTCCAATAGCGAAAATACTTAAACGATATGGATTTACTGTAAGTTAAATTTATGTTATGTATACTTAGTAATGATCGGTTGATATATGGTAAATTTCTAGTTGTTTTTGGAATTTCGATCAGTTAACTCATACAGTTTTAGACATTTTAGGGTATTTCAGGTTTGCATGTTCCACATCATTTCAAGCATAATTGGTACGTTAGTGCATCATTTTGGTATTTTTATATGTATATATGACATTCTTTTACGATTAAGCCGTAGTTACTTTAGTTCAAGAGGTGTTAATTTATCCCAGTTTTGGACTGAAGTTGAGGCTAATTTCATTAGATTTTGTATATACTATAGCGTATTTACTCTAGGATTCAGTTGTGTCGCTCGTATGTCTTGGTATCTTATTCAGTTTCTTGTTTGTTTGGTTTATTGCTAGTTCATTCTATTTCATCACGTTTTAATGTATGTTTTGGGTAAAGTAGAGAATTAATCTTCTTGCTTTGTTACAACTCAAGAGTTTTAGTATAGGTCTTTCAGTTTTGTATGTTTTCTGTTGAATTTCCATCTTCAATGCAATCTGGTGGTTATTAATACAATTTAGGATATATTACGAGTGTATCTGCACTATAGAACATTATTTCAGGTATAATTCAGTCACATGTTAGTGGTATATATAGGTGCGAGAACCGCTATCTAGTCATTTTGGTGGGCGGGGTAGGGCGCGATGCATGCAACTTGACTCAACCAGCCGTACGGGGGTTCGCGCACAAACGGAGGGGTGGGGGGGGGGCGTAGGGTACCGGAAATGGTTTGGTGCGTAAGTCAGTGAGCGGAAACTTATACATGTTAACGGGTTATATATTTACATAAGGATATTGGCATTTCAATGCTTGGGGGGATATTGCAACTTTGTTGCTTTCATATTGCATTTCAATGCTATGTCCTCGGAATGTTTTTTGGGAGGTATTGATAAACATACATTTATAGGATTTTTTTATTGATAATAATTTATATGTATTATTATATATTAGAAAGCCTCACTTTCCGGACACCTTCATGATGATTTTTCAACCTCGATATCATTTTCTACGTTGCTCGCTGTTGATTAATTTTACGCGTAGCATAGATTCAATTCGTTTATTGTTATTTTTATCCGTTCGTATTAATCACTACCCTTGCGCTAAGCTTTACTTACTCCTGCAGTAACCCATCCATTCGTATTTCTTTGTGAGCTAACCGATGAAGGAAAATAGATACAATATTTACAGGATGACTGAATCATTCCTAGCGAAGAATCACTTAGGAGTATAATTGACTCAATCGATGCTTGATTGGTGGGTTCTTAGCGATGGGGGAGTTGGGATATTTTTTGTTTGTTTTGTTCATTTATCACTATATATTCTTTTATAGGATTAGTGTAGTAGGCATGTTTTATAACTCAATTTGCAGCCTTAGTGTGTGAACGGCCCTGTTCGTACCAGCCTGAAGGTAGGATTGCAGAAAAGGTTCTGTGTTTCTCATCTATTTATTTCATATGTATATAATATCTATAGAAAATAATAAGAATTATTTGTCAGGTGGCTTGCGGGTTAATGTATAATTATTTCTTAGGAGGCTGTGTCATCATTACGAGAACCTATCTACCCCATATTGCATTATCCAGTTTTGAAGCAGTTATATCAGTGTTTCATTAACGCGGTGTTCCAATAGCGAAAATACCTCATAGTTTTTTATGGGTTTCGTTACAGTTCTTTCCAATGCATTTTTTTAAATGCCTATTTAGGTGGACATTGAGACAAACTTATTATCATAATTTTTATATTCTATATACATAAGAGCATACAAGGATTATTTACATTTTATGAACATTTTCAGGATAAAACCTGGTGAGGTACACGTACTTTCATCATTAAGTCGAGTACATACGCCGAAGACGGTCTTACCCGGCCTGCGTCTCTTCCATGTTAAATCCATTTCTTCATCGATTTTATTAGTCAAGGCACATCGCTTCTTCTTTTTAGTGACGGTAGATGTATTTCAATGGATTTTTGGGAATGTCCGGGTGACCATAGGCATGCGTCGAGATAGTAGCGTTTATTCTCAAATTTACTGAGACAGTTTTTGATAGTGCGTACAGTTTGGAGTTGGTATGCTTGCGCACGAATGTTGTGTATTGTCTCAAAGTGTGTGTATGTTTTCTGGTTATGAATATCCCTGTATTGTTCATGTTTGATTTTGGATTGTGTCTGGTAATTGATACCTTTAGCAGCCGATTTTGTTGCGTCGGACTCAAGCAACATGCTGTAACACTTGGGTTGTAAGCAGATGATTTCACTCGGGTGGTCATCAGCTGTTTCGCTTTTCAGTAGTCCTAGCTGTCATTTCTTGGATTCATCGAACAGGGGGTGATTTTTTGAGATAGTTGGAGAAGTCCATGCATTCAGCCAGGGGAGCTTGGCACATTTCCGCTTCAATGTCGGCCGCGCCTTTGAACTGGATCAGCAACGAGTCAGTGTCCGAGTAGATGAGCGAGACGTTGTCACCGTAGCGTGGCTTCAGTGTGTCATTGAAGAAGCTGTAGACTTTTGCTTTTGCTTTTTCATGCACGAAGAATCCAACTTGGAGTGAATGAACAATTCGCATATTTTTTGCTTGAAGATCATGATGACTGTTTCGGGGCCGATGACATAGCAGTTTTTTTTAGAAGCGGGTTGACAGCGTGTTTTCGGAACTCGTTGGGGAGGCATTGGGATATTATTTATACGAAAACATAACTTTTTCATACCGAGAATTTGACGTGAGCATCTTGGCGAAACATAAGTAATGACTTCGACCTCCCTCTCTTGTGTTATCTCGATCCTAGGTACCAAATATATATCAATGACATATATTTAGTCCTCACCTGAAGCTGTCGACTCGTCATATCGGTGTAGGATTTATCATCTGGGTGCGCTTTTTTCTCTGATATATTGGTGTTCTAGACTAACGCCCTTAGTACACATTTTTGATAAACAACGACCTTTGGGAGAAGTGTATGCGATACTCGTATTCCTCTCCTTGTAACCAAAATTTTGTTTTTTATAGACTTCAGCGAGTTTTTTAAGGACGCTAATTTTTAGTTACTGTTACATGTTTATAACATCGAATCGTTTCAGATTTCTTCTTGCTTTTATCATCATTTCCATTCATTATATTCTCGCTGATTTCAAGAAAATACATAATTATCCTAGCACTCAAACGTTTAAGACATGATTCTCTCTCCCCATGTTACAATATCAATTATTTTGAAACAAAATCAATTATACATTTGATTTTGTTATGCAATTTTTACACTTCTTATACTCGACACCCTTTCTTTACCCTATTTGATATTTCGGCTTCCTTCAACAGTCGGGATTTTTCATGCATTTTATCACGGATTGATACCGCCATATGCTGGCATATGTCGGCATATGCCGGCATATGCTGGTATAATATAGGCGTATTCACGGTCGTTGTCGGTATAATGTTGGCATTTACACACATTTTTTGTAAAAGTGTTTCCCTACACTGCCGGATTCATTAATACCTACGCAAACTAACCTAACATATAGAACAACATCCTTTGCTGTTTGTTACAAGATATTTACTAGGCATCATCTTCATGCTATGTTATGTTAAAAGAAGTAATCATCCTATCCTAGACTAACCTAACATGTGTACGGTACTCAGTCAATGTTTTTTACGATGCATATTACATATCTCCACTTGACTCTACATTTTGATCTATCATTTACAGTTTTGATAACTGATACCTAATTATTTCTACTTCGCAATCAATCTCGAGTCATGTATTTTACCAGAGAGGTCGGATTTTCTTTCAATCTTAGGAGACATGATTCTCTCTCCTCATGTTTCATTACCAATAATTTTAAAACAAAGTCAGATATACATTTAATTTTTATTATGCAATTCTACACTTCTTATACCTGACCTCCTTTCATTACCCCATTTGATAATTTGGATTCCTTCAACGTTCGAGATTTTTCATGCATTTTATCACGGTTTGATACCGGTATATGCTGGCATATGCCGGTATAATGTAGCTGTATTCACGGTTTGATCCCGTCATATGCCGGCATATGCTGGTATAATGTAGGCGTATTCATGGTCGATGTCAGTATAATGTCGGCATTTACACACATTTTTTGCAAAAGGGTTACCATACACAGCCAGATACATTAATACCTACGCAACCTAACCTAACTTCACTTTTCTCTACATTTTGAACAATCCTTTGCAGTTTTATACACACATCCAATTCTGATCTAGTAAATCATCAAAAACCCAACATAACCTATCATATGTACGGTATTCAGTCATTGAGTTTTATGATGCATAAATTATATCTCCACTTATCTCTAAATTTTTGATCAATTTTTTGTAGTATGATATACACATCCAATTCTGAACTTGTAAATCATCAAAAAACTAACCTAACCTTACTTATGTACGATATTCAGTCACTGTTTTATTCAATGCATAACAAATATCTCCACTTGACTCTACATTTTTTGTTCTATCCTATGCAGCTTTGATAACTTACACCTAAATATTTCTATTTCGCATTCAATCTCGACTCATATATGTTACCAGAGAGGTCAGATTTTTCAATCTTAAATGGAATGATTGTTACAAGTGATTCATATTTATTTCCATCATCATACAAATGGGTCTTCATTTCTTACTAGGTCTACCACATTTTTCATCAATATCTCCTGACACTTCATCCTCTGACGATTTGCACAGTTAATCTATCTTTTTTCTTTCCAATATTTTTCTTCATACTCTTCACGATGACAGTGTTTCAAATGTCACCACACGTAACTCGTTGATTTATATTTATTCAATTTTATTTCTTTCTGGCAATGTTTACAGACCCCTATCAACCCATTACTTCCACAACAGAATCCCAATATTGACTGAGTATTTTTTTCTCATCGGACTCTGATTCATATCTCACCATTCTGTCACTTTATGTACAGCATTTACCCTGGGTTAGTTTTATGGGTAGCGTTGCCCCCCTTGAAATTATATTCTTCTACCGACTTCAACAATTTCAATGTTATCCAAGGTATGCAATTCATCGCTTATCCTTTGAGTTTTAAGGAAAATATAAACAATTTAATTAGGATTTTTCACAGTTTTATTGTTTTTTATCAGTATTAATTACAGATCTTGCTGGATTCATCAATGTTTATGCATTCTTGTATCAACATGGGGCGTACATACAACCGTACCCATCATCACTTCGTAGCAGTCTCCTCTCAAATTCCTTCATATAGTCCACCATATCTTTGATATGAATACAGAAAACTGCTCCATCCCCGTATCTCTATAAATGTAGATCCCCACATTTCCATAAATGTTCTTCTTCTTCTTCTGTGCGAATTTTATTTCTTCGAATCTTACCCAATTCAATGTACCTCCAATCTTTATCCGAAAGAAACTCCATTATACGCTTCAGATTTTCTTCACTCCCTAGATGAAATTTATTTGCCACTAACCCAACTTCCATACATGAGTGGAAGTTTGCTGCTTGGGACGTATCAATTTCAAGATATACCTTCTTATTTTCTTTGAACTCTGTTACATACGACTGAAATGTTTCGAACTCAGTCACTCAAATCCTGTTTTCTTCATTGTCCTTCCATATATGGATACTAGTTCCGGCTCTTGTGGTTCTTGTTCTCCGCATTTGTAGATAATTGATATCTCCATCACTTGTCAATATATCCTCGAACCAGCTAAGAGACGCAATCCGGGTGAGACCGTCTTTGACGTATGTAGTCGACCTAATGATGAAAGTACGTGTACCTCTCCAGGTTTTATCCTGAAAATGTTTGTAAACTGTAAATAATTTTTTTATGCTCTTTTGTACATAAAATATAAAAATTATAATAATAAACTTGTCTCATTGTCCACCTAATAAGCATTTGAAAAAAAAATGCATTGGAAAGAACTGTAACAAAACCCATAAAAAACTATGAGGTATTTTCGCTATTGGAACTCCGCGTTAATGGAACACTGATATAACTGTTTCAAAACTGGATAATGCAATATGGGGTAGATAGATTCTCGTAACGTAGATACAGCCCCCTAGGAAATAAATATATATTAACCCGCAAACCCCCTGACAGATAAACCTTACTATTTTCTATAGATATTATATACATATGAAATAAATAGATGGGAAACACAGAACCTTGCCTGCAATCCTACCTTCAGGCTGGTACAAACAGGGCCGTTCGCACACTAAGGCTGTAAATTGAGTTATAAGATAGACCTACCACACTAATCCTAGAAAAGAATATCTCAACCCCCAATCGCTACGAACCCACCAATCAAACATCGATTGAGTCAATTATACTCCTAAGTGATTCTGCTCTAGGAATGATTCAGTCATCCTGTAAATATTGTATCTATTTTCCTTCATCGGTTAGCTCATAAAGAAATACGAGTGAATGGGTTACTGCAGGAGTAAGTAGAGCTTAGCGCAAGGGTACTGATTAATACAATCGGATAAAAAAAAAAAAAAATTGAATCAACGCTACGTGTAAAATTGATCAACAGCGAGCAATGTAGAAAATGATATCGAGGTTGAAAAAACATCATGAAGGTGTCCGGAAAGTAGGCTTTTAAAATTTAATAATACATATATATTATTATCGTTAAAAAATTCCTTTAAATGTATGTATATCAATACCCCCAAAAAAACATTCCGAGGACATAGCATTGAAATGCAATATGAAAGCAACAAAGTTACAATAACCCCCCAATCAATGAAATGCTAATACCCTTATGTAAATATAAAACCCGTTAACATGTATAAGTTTTCCGCTCACTAACTCAGGCACCAAACCAGTTCCGGTACCCTACGCCCCCCCCCCAACCCCCCGTTTGTGCGCGAACCCTCGTACGGCCGGTTGAGTCAAGTTGCATGCTTCGCGCCTTACCCCGCCCACCAAAATGACTCTAGAAAGTAGTTCTCGCACTTATATATACTACTCATGTTGTTAATTTTTAGTGTTTTATATATTTTATTTCATTCTGATACAATATTTGACGTGGTTATTATAAATACAGAACAGACGATCTGTTACAAACTTGGTCTTGCTATCAGATTATTGTATGTTTATAGTAGGTACATTCTTCAATATTTATGATGAGTTAGAGAGTCCCCTAGGCAAAAACCTAGTTATTTTTATGCCTGTTTGTATAAGTAAACCGATTTACTATTATGAATACCCTAGTGTATAACACTTTTCAATGTTATTTAGAGCAGAGTAGAGCATCTTATTTAGCTATTTCATATATGCTGTTATTGTATTTTTTTTTCCTCGACAATCATAGGAATGTGTGTTTAAGAGGTGTACTGCATATACATATATATA
>SDVV010045772.1:0-10037 GCA_016164225.1 Gammarus roeselii
CGTGCACTCCTCCGCCCTCATTGGAGCTTTAGAGTCCATCTTGGCGTGCATTCCTCCGCCCTCATTGGAGCTTCAGAGCCCATCTTGGCGTGCACTCCTCCGCCCTCATTGGAGCTTTAGAGCCCATCTTGGCGTGCACTCCTCCGCCCTCATTGGAGCTTTAGAGCCCATTTTGGCGTGAACTCCTCCGCCCTCATTGGAGCTTTAGAGCCCATCTTGGCGTGCACTCCTCCGCCCTCATTGGAGCTTTAGAGCCCATCTTGGCCGTCCACTCCTCCGCCCTCATTGAAGCATTAGAGCCCATCTTGGCGTGCACTCCTCCGCCCTCATTGGAGCTTTAGAGTCCATCTTGGCGTGCACTCCTCCGCCCTCATTGGAGCTTTAGAGCCCATTTTGGCGTGCACTCCTCCGCCCTCATTGGAGCTTTAGAGCCCATCTTTGCGTGCACTCCTCCGCCCTCAACCTGTCCTGTATAATTTCTGTCTTCCTTCATTCTATCTACTAGAGCCCTTTTTGGCTAATCACGATGACAGCTTGAAGGGCTGATGCGTGGTTGTAATCGGCTGATGTTGAGATGACATTTTTAGGCGATACAGGTGTGATATTTTTTAGTCAAATAGAAAATATTTTGAAAAAAAATGGGTGGGTTTGAGTGGATGGAATAATTCAATTGGTTGTATTTAAGTTGATCCAAAAGTAAGTTTGGGTTGTTTCGACTTGGTGTGAATTGGAAAATATGGTGTGTAGTTTTGAGGAGATTGAAAAACTAGGTTGGAAAAATTTGAGGACAGGGAAAAATACAGGGTTATTTAAAAATTTGAACAGGTTGTTTTGCGTACAATGGAAAATATGAACAGGTTGTTTTGGATACGATGGAAAATATGAACAGGTTATTTTGTATACAATGGAAAATATGAACAGGTTGTTTTGGATACAATGGAAAATATGAACAGGCTGTTTTGGATACAATGGAAAATATGAAAGGCTGTTTTGGATACAATGGAAAATATGAACAAGTTGTTTTGGATACAATGGATAATATGAACAGGTTGTTTTGGATACAATGTAAAATATGAACAGCCTGTTTTGGATACAATGAAAAATATGAATAGATTGTTTTAGATACAATGGAAAACATGAACAGGTTGTTTTGGATACAATGTAAAATATGAACAGGCTGTTTTGGATACAATGAAAAGTATGAATAGATTGTTTTAGATACAATGGAAAACATGAACAGGTTGTTTTGGATACAATGGAAAATATGAACAGGCTGTTTTGGATACAATGGAAAATATGAAAATTGTAGTTGAGTTTAGATCTCAATTGGCATCAAATCTCAGTTGTATTGATTTGTGTCGATTGAAAAATGCGTCAGGGTGGTTTTGAACGGATTTGAAAATATAGTTCGGTTGTACTGAGTAGATTAAAGAATCTGGTAGGTAGTTTTCTGTAGATGAAAAATTTTAGTTGGCTGCTCTAATGATGCCTATAATGATACCTATAATGAAGCCTATAATGATGCCTATAATGATGCCTATAAGGATGCCTATGATGATGCCTATAAAGATGCCTATAATGATGCCTAAAATGATGCCTATAATGATGCCTTTCATAAATTGCATTTACGATACTCTGAATTAATGATCATATTTAGCTGTCATGTTTAGCTGCGTTGATGGCTTACTAAGAATTCTAGTACGCTATTAGGATATGATGTATCACTTTGCTTTGATGGTGACGTGATAGCAGGCATTGAATTGGAGCCCATTGAGCTCATTGGGCGTCACCATTGCAGTTAAATCTTGAAATTAGCACATTTAAAATGATCTCTATAATGATCCCTATAATGATCCCTATAATGATCCCTATAAAGATCCCTATATGAACGACGTCTTCAGTTTTGTAGATGGATTCCTGTCCCCGTTGTTCCTCCATTGATGGAACGATCGACCGCCGCCGCTTGTCTGTGTTTAGTCTATCCTACAGAATCAACTGAGCGCACCCTTCGTCCACACCCGCTGTCACAAGCTACAAAGTGATCCGTCGCCATCAATAGACGGGATGAACAAGCAAGATCTGTCTTCATTAGTTAGGGTGGCTGCACGGAACACTCTTCCCTTGCTGCCACTGCCATAGCTTATAAGGGCGAGATATTAAGGGATCGTATGGATCACTTACCCTTTTATTCCCCTGTCTGGGCTGTTGACGAACTGACAGCAGCAATCTGTTAAGACCCATCAAACCGTGTATCCACGACACATCCCTTAGACCTTTTCCGTCGCTGCAGCCATTTCTGTGACTGACCTGCCTGTACGCCTGTTGGGCTATAAGCTCCTAGCTTGTGATGTCATCCAGATTGTCCCTTGCCCTGGAATCACTTTCTTGCAAGCATGTCTCTATTACTTCGTTTATAACCCTTTTGGAACTTTTACTTTGCCACGGATGACCTCAATGATAATTCACATGTTTTTAAAGTTCAGAAAGTATTTGAGTTAACGGTGCCTTACTCAATTTTATACTATTCCCGCAATTATGAAATGCATTAGTTAAATGAAGAAGAATATTAAACATTTCGTGACTTCATTTGAGAAATCTTTTCCTCGACTTCAAACAAACGTTCACTCTAATTTTGGGCCAAAAGTTACAAAAATTCTGGCGATTACTTTTTTAAGTTGGAAATGAACCCTTGAAATTCGGGTTCTAAACAGACATAGTAGCGACCCACAGGCCTGCACAATTTCACGAGTGTATAATTTCTAGAAGAGAATGATGAACACGGAATAGCAAGTCCGACAATCATCAGCACTAAATCAATCTACGGATAAAGATATCCACCTTTCACTTACTCAGTCCATTCCCCCAGCACTGCGTCCCCCGTTACCTCGATCGAGCGACACCTCCACGGGCGCCGCTGCTGACGCCACACAGAGCCGCGGGGGCATACGCACGTGTATATTTAACAGATTATTTACAATATTCAGTGGATGTTACATCAAACGATGAAGCTGTCATTTATTAAGTGGATGGAACATTGCGAGTAGCAGCGCATTGCCTCAGAATTGATATCCTGTAATAAATGAATATCTTAGATTTAAAGCTATTTGGAAACATTAATTTGATGTTCAGTAAATTATACATCCTTGGTGGCTGGACTCCAAGGCCCGAGACTGTTAGCGTTAGCTGTCGGTTAGGTCATCAACACTAGCGAGACAAATCACCATACGTACTAAGTGAGCACGTGCAGAGGCCGCTCAAGTGCAGGGGCCGCTCAAGTGCAGGGGCCGCTCAAGTGCAGGGGCCGCTCAAGTGCAGAGGCCGCTCAAGTGCAGAGGCCGCTCAAGTGCAGAGGCCTCTCAAGTGCAGAGGCCTCTCAAGTGCAGAGGCCGCTCAAGTGCAGAGGCCGCTCAAGAACAGAGGCCGCTCAAGTGCAGAGGCCGCTCAAGTTCGGAGGCCGCTCAAGTGCAGAGGCCGCTCAAGAACAGAGGCCGCTCAAGTGCAGAGGCCGCTCAAGTTCGGAGGCCGCTCAAGTGCAGAGGCCGCTCAGGAGCAGAGGCCGGTCGAAAGCAGAGGCCGCTTAAGAGCAGAGGCCGCTTAAGTGCAGAGGCCGCTCAAGTGTAGAAGCCGCTCAAGTGCAGAGGCTGCTCAAGAGCAGTGGCCGATCAAGAGCAGAGTCTGTTCAAGAGCAGAGGCCGCTCTAAAGGGATCATTAGCTGTGAAAATAAACGATCAATATGTAATGATTAGCTTAGAAACTAAGCCAATGCAGCTAATTACGATGACTTCATTTATCTGCAGTGGCTGGGATACCTCTACGAATGCCAGAGGCACACCGAGGATGAAGAAGGGGGGGGGAGTGCATGACGCTATGCTCGTCCCCCTTTGCTGACGAAATTTTAAATAAAATGACGTTTGGGTGATGCCCCCCACCCTCTTTCAAAAAATACTGAGTGTGCCACTGATGCACGCTCTTGAGTATGTCACTGATGCACGCTCCTGATTGTGCCTCTTATGCACGCGCCTGAGTGTGCCACTGATGCACGCTCCTGATTGTGCCTCTTATGCACGCGCCTGAGTGTGCCACTGATACACGCTCCTGAGTGCGCCCCTGATGCACGCTCCTGAGTGTGCCCCTGATGCACGCTCCTGAGTGTGCCTCTGATGCACGCTCCTGAGTGTGCCCCTAATGCACGCTCCTGAGTGTGCCCCTGATGCACGCTCCTGAGTGTGCCACTGATACACGCTCCTGAGTGTGCCCCTGATGCACGCTCCTGAGTGTGCCCCTGATGCACGCTCCTGAGTGTGCCTTTGATGCACGCTCCTGAGTGTGCCCTTGATGCACGCTCCTGAGTGTGCCTCTGATGCACGCTCCTGAGTGTGCCCCTGATGCACGCTCCTGAGTGTGCCACTGATGAACGCTCTTGAATTCACCCCTGATGCACGCTCCTGAGTGTGTCCCTGATGCGCGCTCTCGAGTGTGCCACTGATGCACGCTCTCGAGTGTACCTCTGATGCACGCTCCTGAGTGTGCCCCTGATGCGCGCTCTTGAGTGTGTCACTGATGCACGTTCACACAGCATCAGTTGGTCACTTCTAGGACCTCCTTGTGATGCCAATATTATACCGGTGTAAAGCAGGCGGGTGGAAGCATGTAATAGTTATGGAGCACGAAATTGGTGTGGAAGCATGTAATAGTTATGAAGCGCGCAATCGGTGTGGAAGCATGTAATAGTTATGGAGCACGCAATTGGTGTGGAAGCATGTAATAGTTATGGAGCACGCAATTGGTGTGGAAGCATGTAATAGTTATGGAGCACGCAATTGGTGTGGAAGCATGTAATAGTTATGGAGCACGAAATTGGTGTGGAAGCATGTAATAGTTATGGAGCACACAATTGGTGTGGAAGCATGTATTAGTTATGGAACCACGCAATTGGTGTGGAAGCATGTAATAGTTATAGGAGCACGCAATTCTTTAGCGGGGATACAATTGTTACGGGCACACACAGAGTTATGGGAGCACACAATTGTTATGAAAGGACCGAGTTGTTATGGGAGCACGCAAGTTTTATTGAAACACACAGATGTTTTGGGAGCACGAACATGTTATTGGAACGCACTATTGGTGTGGCAACATACAAGTTTTGTGGGAGCACACAACTGCCATCGGAGTACCTGATTGTTATGAGAGCGCGCCGTGTTACTGGAGCACACAAATGTTATCAGAGCATATAATTGTTAATTTGGCACATAATTGTTATTATGACACATAATTGTTATGATAGAACATAATTATTATGTGAGCACATAATTGATATGGGAGTACATAATTGATAAGGGAGCACATAATTGATATGGGAGCACATAATTGATGTGGGAGCACATATTTGTTATGTGAGCACATAATTGATATGAGAGCACATAATTTATATGGGAGCACAGAATTGATATGGGAGCACATTATTGATATGGGAGCACATAATTGATATGGGAGCACATAATTGATATGGGAGCACATAATTCATATGGGAGCACATAATTGATATTGGAGCACAAAATTGATATGAGAGCACATAATTTATATAGGAGCACATAATTGATATGGGAGCACATGATTGATATGTGGGCACATGATTGATTTCAGAGCACATAATTGATGTCGGAGACAATTGATATGGTAGCGCATAATTGATACGGAAGCACATAATTGACATGGGAGCACATATTCGATCTGGGAGCATATAATTGATATGGGAGCACATATTTGATATGAGAGCATATAATTGATACGGGAGTACATAATTAATTTGGGAGCAAAGAATTAATATGGGAGCACATAATTGATATGAGAGCACATAATTGATATGGAAGCACCTAATTGTTATAGACATAATCCTCCCCTTCTATCCCCTCAGCGACCCCCCTTCATCCAGCTGGTGATGGGGGCGGGGGACGCCATCTTGTACGCGGATGGCTTCTGTCTCGAGATGATCAACACGTTGGCATCAAAGTACAACTTCACGTGAGTACCCTATTAGTTTACCAACGCTTGGCATCAACACGTTGACATCGAAGTATAACTTCACGTGAGTACCCCATTAGTCTACCAATGCTTGGCATCAAAACGTTGGCGTCTAAGGACATCTCCACGTGAGTACCCTATTAGTCTACCAATGCTTGGTATCAACATGTTGGCATCTAAGTACAACTTCACGTGAGTACCCCATTAGTCTACCAATGCTTGGCATCAAAACGTTGGCATCTAAGGACAACTCCACGTGAGTACCCTATTAGTCTACCAATGCTTGACATTAACACGTTGGCATCTAAGTACAACTTCACGTGAGTACCCCATTAGTCTACCAATGCTTGGCATCAACACGTTTACATCGAAGTATAACTTCACGTGAGTACATCATTACTCTACCAATGCTTGGCATCAAAACGTTGGCATCAAAGTACAACTTCACGTGTGTACCCTATTAGTCTACCAATGCTTGGCATTAACACGTTGGCATCTAAGTACAACTTCACGTGAGTACCCTATTTGTCTACCAATGCTTGGCATTAACACGTTGGCATCTAAGTACAACTTCACGTGAGTACCCTATTAGTCTACCAATGCTTGGCATCAACATGTTGGCATCTAAGTACAACTTCACGTGAGTACCCTATTAGTCTACAAATGCTTGGCATTAACACGTTGGCATCTAAGTACAACTTCGCGTGAGTACCCTAGTAGTCTACCAATGCTTGGCATTAGTACATTGGCATCTAAGTACAACTTCACGTGAATACCCTATTTGTCTACCAATGCTTGGCATTAACACGTTGGCATCTAAGTACAACTTCACGTGAGTACCCTATTAGTCTACCAATGCTTGGCATCAACACGTTGGCATCTAAGTACAACTTCACGTGAGTACCCTATAGTCTACCAATGCTTGGCATCGACACGTGGGCATCTAAGTACAACTTCACGTGAGTACCCTATTAGTCTACCAATACTTGGCATCGACACGTGGGCATCTAAGTACAACTTCACGTGAGTACCCTATTAGTCTACCAATGCTTGGCATTAACACGTTGGCATCTAAGTACAACTTCGCGTGAGTACACTATTAGTCTACCAATGCTTGGCAAAGCGGCGTCTGAAGGTGTTGACGCTGTCACCATTTGTTACATTATGTGGGGAATGGTTTTAGATTGTTGATATTTTCATTGGGAAAAAGTTCCTCCATGCACTGATGTTGAGAAGGGTAAAAAAATATTATGTTCTTTGTTTTTATTTATGTCTTCATAATCTCTGTCATAAACGCCTATGATGTTATTTTGAATGTTACACATTTACATATAACAATGTCTATGGCGTAACGTAGAAAGAGTTACCAATAACAAATTAGTGTCCTAAATCAATCGCATGTTAATCCTGTAATAAGTTTTATAGTAAGCATAACTCTATTGCAAGTGCTCTCTATATGTTCGGGGGCAGAAAATGTTCGAATATGTGACTAGCAGTATGTTATTTAGGGTGTCAAGCTTCTCTCGGTGTATCGGGACAGGGATCTCAAACCAGATTCGGAGTGACAAGTTTATTGTGAAATTGTCATCGTATAAAGTTTCTTTTAAAGTTTCTTTTAATCTGAACCTTTATAATTCGTTAGCATTCTCATCACATACAAATGCATTAGCTGTGATTCTCATCACAGACAATAGCCGTCATTAGCTGTGATTATCGTCACAGACAATAGCCGTCATTAGCTGTGATTATCGTCACAGACAATAGCCGTCATTAGCTGTGATTATCGTCACAGACAATAGCCGTCATTAGCTGTGATTATCGTAACAGACAATAGCCGTCATTAGCTGTGATTATCGTCACAGACAATAGCCGTCATTAGCTGTGATTATCGTCACAGACAATAGCCGTCATTAGCTGTGATTATCGTCACAGACAATAGCCGTCATTAGCTGTGATCTTTTCTCTCGACAAGGCCGTGTACGAGTCGATACGTCACAAGGCCGTGTACGAGTCGATACGTCACAAGGCCGTGTACGAGTCGATACGTCATCGTATAAAAAGTATATACAATAAATATTGTACGCGTTGAGTAATAGAGTGCCCAGTCAAGAAACTATAGGTGTCCAGTCATGCAACCACAAGTATCCAGTCATGTAACCACAAGTGTCCAGTCATGTAACCACAAGTGTCCAGTCACATAACTGCAGGTATCCAGTCACATAACAGCAAGTGTTTTTTTTTCTATTCCCTCAACTTCTCAAAAATATCTTCTATTTGTTAGCCAGCTTGCTCACGTGTAGTTATGAGTTAGGCAGGGATGAGTAGGAAGACTTCTTTCCTCTGTGATTCTAAGGAGAAGTTTGCATCGATTGCAAGCCTCTACTATTCTCAATACTAATATGCAACGAGTTTTTCTTTTAGTATAAGCATCAAGTATGTGTTAGTAAGCATCAAGTATGGGTTAGTAAGCATCAAGTATGTGTTAGTAAGCATCAAGTATGGGTTAGTATGCATCAAGTATGTTTTAGTAAGCATCAAGTATGTGTTAGTAAGCATCAAGTATGTGTTAGTAAGCATCAAGTATGTGTTAGTAAGCATCAAGTATGCGTTAGTAAGCATCTTGTATGTGTTAGTATGCATCAAGTATGTTTTAGTAAGCATCAAGTATGTGTTAGTAAGCATCAAGTATGTGTTAGTAAGCATCAAATATGTGTTAGTAAGCATCAAGTATGTGTTAGTAAGCATCAAGTATGTGTTCGCAGAACTTGACGCAAAGCATCCCAGTTCAGCTGCTTCTATTACACAATTGCTTACTTATCCTCCTACTCTTTGGGTGAAGTATCTTCACCACCTTATAAAGTAACTGCACTTCATACGTCACACTCCTCTCTCATTTTGGGTTGATTCCTTCTTTAGCTCGCAAGACAAAGGATCTTAAATTGTCCGCTGTGCTCTGTACACCATCACTCAGAGCTGACGGGAGGGTAGGGGGGACGGCTTATGGGATGTGTAGGCAGGTAATGACAGGTGTTTAGGAGACGTCTTGCAGTTCGGGAGACGTCAATACAAGGAACCAACGAATGCAAGATGATTCAATCAAACCTGCCATCAAACCGTCACTAAACTAGGATTATTGAGCCGGTCACTGGCTCACCACGACCTATCATCGCAATGACACTTGTTTAATTTGTCTGCTGTCTATAATACCACAGCATATTAATCTGAGCGGAGAGAAGTGAGGAGTCAGGCCCCTGCAACACGCCCTAACTTTGCAAGAAGATATTTATGGCATCCTCGCAAAAAGTCTTCGAGCTTTAACAAGACGTAGCGCGGAGCATAACGGCCCTGTAATGGCACTTGTCGAGTCTTTGAAGATCCCTTGTTCATGACAGCGATGCACAATGTGTCTTGGCAAATCGGTTGTAGCGGCTGCTTGTATAATTGCTGTAAGTTGCCTCAAGTTGTTTTTTCGTGCGTGTTTCTACTCTTCATAAACTCGCCGTTACGGTAAATGTTAATTGACGTAGCAACAGGACCCGACCAGGAGTGATATAGTCAGGGAGGTTACCAGACTAAGCGCCTCTCTTCATAGTGACGGTGGAGAACAAGAAGATGTGGCACAAGCAAGAAGAAGGTTACTTGCACTCATGTTTCTGATCTCCGTATATAAGCAACGTCGACCATTTCTAACTCACTGTGACCCGCTAATATCATGACACTGTGACCCGCTAATATCATGACACTGTGACCCGCTAATATCATGACACTGTGACCCGCTAATATCATGACACTGTGACCCGCTAATACCATGGCACTGTGACCCGCTAATATCAAGACACTGTAACCCACTAATATCATAACGCTGTGACCCGCCAATATCATGACACTGTGACCCCCTAATATCATGACACTGTGACCTGCTAATATCATGACACTGTGACCCGCTAATATCATAACACTGTGACCCGCTAATATCATGACACTGTGACCCGCTAATATCATGACACTGTGACCC
>SDVV010045773.1:0-10037 GCA_016164225.1 Gammarus roeselii
TATATACATTTTTTTTTATATATACGATAACAGACGAGACTGACGGGTCTTGTTGTTTGAACCTATCGGTGGACAGCGCCATGAAGAGGTTGGACACATAAACATATTGACATCCTTCCACACGTGAAGCTGCAAACAAAGCGTACATGCACTTCCATACGTATAATTTCAATCTTTCAATGATCAATTGTATTTTTAAATAAATAAATCAAACACTCTCGCATGGGCGGGTGAGAAACCTTTGGCCACGACGGTTGAATTGAAGTTAATCCTTCCTGTTTCCTGAAGCAACAAATGTTATTAAATTTCAATTTCTGAATCAACTTGCCTATTGTTTTTGAGCACCCGGGAATTATTAAAAAACGGTTAATGACAAAGCAGGCCATGCATGCGAAAACCATTCCACAATTGTATACTTGAAATATTTTCCAACTATTTCGCTGTTCCAAACCATCACAAGAAGCAATTCCTCTCCTAGATGCCAGTAAAATATATGGGAGAGCTGATTGAAAGTTTCCTACACTAGATTGTTTAGATTTTTCAGGATTAATTCACATATTCTGACACGTAACCCCCAGTCGAGATACAATGTGCTATGGTAGTGTGTCTTGTTTCACGGACTCCGCAGAATGAGTCTGCTCTTTGCAAGGTCATGCAGGGGCCCCCGTCTTTTAACTCCTCACTTGTCTCTATGAAACGCTCGATCAGGAATTTGGCAGCAGCTCTCATATACAGCAATTCCAGCCTCATTCCAGGCCCAGATTGCTCTTATTGCTCTGCCCCGTACTTCATCGCGAGACGGGATGTAGGGGCAGCAGTAGAGTCCGACTGTCCTGCTCAACTGGCACGAAAACGGAGAGAGTGGATTGGAGGAATGGACGCGGGTGTGGGTAATGGGCGCACGCAAACGATGTAGGAGAGAGAACATGGGAACCAGGTACCGTAACTGTGAGCAGAAAATGGTTGCTGGCTCTAATATTTCGCGCAGAAAATCGTTTACAGGTGGAATGGGCTTATCAACCATTTCGGGAACTGGTTACTGGGTCCTTTTACGGCAAGATAACTCGGAGAGAAGACAAGGAAGGAGATCCACACACAGTTCCTACGTGATAGTTGACCGGCGAGGAAATCTGGTGAAATTGTGGTTAAAATTCTTGTTTGGAAGTATTTGAACAACCAAATCAATGAAATGTTTTTGCTTTTAATTTAGCTATTGCGAGTAAATACAATCATGCTAACTTCAATATATCAATATCACGATAAGTTTATCTTTCTTCAACTGTGAAAATTGTTCAAATATCCCTGTAATATATTTTGGTATTCAAAATCCATTGAACTAAAACCAGTATATTCGAAACAGGAAAAAAGGGTGAGATGGAATAACATGTTATTCTTCAGGGGGAAGTGACCAGATATTAAATAAAAAAATCCTCTTGAAATAGCTCGTTTGTGAAGAAAGATTTGATCTGGAGCAAAAGTTTTCTCGGGATGAAATCTCTCAAGTGAAAACGGCTTTGATTCCTGGAATATTGAATTGGGGAGACGGGCAAAAGATGGTCCTCGACTCCATCTGGAAGTGTTTCTGACTTTCGGGTAAACGATATATGAGTAATGCTAAAATATATTTGTTTCAATTTTAGATATAGGAGCTCGGTTTGCTTCTGCACTGAATTCTCTACCTGAGAATGCTGAAATATATACCTTGACCAGGTAACTGACAGCACAGAAGCATATATTGATCAGATTTAGTCGAAGGCTAATGTAATGTAGGTAGCACTGCGAGGAACCGTAACTGGCTAACAATTAAGAAATGTGTCCGTCTGATGAAACTACATCTTATGTTACTGTCATCAGAAACATAATATAATTTGGTGGTTGCAGAAACGTGTTACGTCTCATTGGCATTCTTCGAACCAGTCACATGATGATTTCGTAAAACAACTTTATACCGGATAAATCTATTGAAGGTCAAATCATGATCGAAGTTCTACCTAAATGGGACACTTAGCATTCTCGTTTTTTCTTGAAATAATTTGTAGTAGCTTCAAAGAGCGCTTGTATCACATCAGTTCTTGCATTGTATTGGTTCGTACACCGTTCCAACTCTCTCCATGCTCTGTATTACATGTGTATTCACGTGTTCTCCATCACGATTATGCATCTTAACCGAGTCCTCTTTCTGATGTGTCATGCCAACACACAGGCGTGCTATCACTCTTTCCACCATTGCTGGGTGGATTCACACGTCAACTCTGGTCGCAGATTTTCTTGCCTGTAACCGACGCTTGTCTACGGCAGGCTCCCCTGAGCGCCTTCGTGGAATCACAGTTCAGAAAAAGGGCTTGTGTGGAAATCTCTCCCGGAGTATTTTTAATTTCATTGATTGGTGAGAGGAAGGGAGTGGGACTCAGAGCAAAAAGAGTCGTTGTAGTGAGTACAATACGGCAGGAAATTAGCCGGTGGAGGCAGCGTCTGGAGGGCCTTGCAGAGGCCACCAACCCCTGCGGAGAGCACCGATGACGCTGGGCGAGGGAGCGGCGTCCCGCTTTGCTATCTTGTGTGTGCATCGCTTCCGAGGGTTACCGCTACCAACCGGTGGCGAAGCGGTACGCTGCTTTTCTGTCTTATAATTGTTGAAATTTCTCACTAGAGTTATCGAAAATTCTCCTTTGTTTGTCTATCCGATTTAATAAGGTAACAGCCTTTACAGACATTTCTCTGTATCCAATAACACCACACAATCAGTTTTTGATTGAAGTATGACAACTCACGTTTTAGTGGGATGTACATAAGTGCCAAGAGTTACGGCTACCGGGTGGTGAAGGAACGGTATGCTGCTTTGCTGTCTCTTACTGTACATCGGTACCGGCCAGCGGAGAAGGGTGTCGCTATCTAGTGCTGTGCACTGGTACCAAGAGTTACCGGTACCACCCGGTGCTCGCCCTTCTTGTGTTGCACATCAGTAACTCATAGGGTTACTGACACACCTGAACATGTCACTTTATCGAACGGAAGTAGTTTCCCAGCAGTCTTCTAGCTGTTTGGTTGGAAATTAAAAAAATTGTACAACTGAAATTTCGAAGTAAAAATGAACATGTATCGTACCTAAAAAATATCTAACAGGTTTGATTCGACGATTGAAAGGGTCACTAGAGAATCCACTTTTAATCAGTTGCATTAGGGATACAATATCATAAAGATCTTATCGTTACTTCAATTAAATACTCAAATCCGATATTACATTTTACGATTTCCACTATTAAGTAGCATTCTTATTCAATATTTATCTAGGATACGAATCCATTTGAACTTATTTTCTCCACCATTTATCTGAGTAGGAAAACATTCGGGAATAACCGGGTACGATGGAATAACTACTTTTCGCAAGCCCTCCATTTATCAAAAGCACGGCCTCAACACATAACGAATTTGTCCCATCAAGCGTTTTGCTCGCGACACTGAAGGATGCTTTACACTGCGGTCCTTTGCTTCAGACTCGGGAGGTGTCCTTTACTCGCGCGTCTAAGGGTCAGCCTCAATAGCGCGCAGGATCAACCTACGATTGGATCTTGCGTCATTCTGTCCGAGAAATAACCTGCCGCTTCTCTGGAACTGCGGCCCATGTTGTTCATCTCCTGCTGCGAGATGCTGGACGGCAACGATGATCTGCAGCCCGGATCCAGATCAAAGGGCTGGAAATCCGTTATGAATCGAAAATGAAGGACGAAGGAGCTGCATTGCAGGCTGGGCTGGGATGGGAAAATGCGCTGGCGTGCGATGTCTGCAGGTCCTGTTCTTCTAGGGCACGTCTCTGCGCGGATGAAAAGAATTGCATGAAAATGTGTTTTCTGAATATTTCGGTCTGTTTGTTTTTGCAAGTTGTGTAAACACAATTTTTTTGTCACCTCATTTTTATTTTTAGTATTTAAAATATATGCTGAAATTAATTTCATGTGCTGATTTTGATACGGGGAAATAAGCAGAAATGTTTTCGGGATAATTGAGTTTTCTTTCTATCTCTGTTTATTTTACTTCATTTTAGAGCCACGTGTTTTCAGAACAGGTGAAATGAGGGTTGATAATTCCATCAGTGGGAACAAACTAAAGTCAGTGGATGCATAATTGGCTCTACAAAGGGGGAGATTGTGTATGTTGGCGCTTTCGTTGATGTGATGAAGGTCATCCATCTACTCAACGGAGCACACGTACACAAAAACTTGTTTCTTATAACCTTTGCAGTTTTATAATGACACTTCGACTCTATAATAACACTTATTGTGGTGATCCCAGGTCTAAACCCGGTTGATCTATTAGTGACACTTTAAATGCTTGGACTATTAAACTGGAAAAGCTTTAACTCAAGTATATTTTATGCCCTACGATATTGCAAGCCGAGGAGTCTTAAAAGAAACTCGAACTAATTTATACGAGATTCATATTGCACAAGAGTACCGGAATGTAACAACAAGTTGGGATAGAGGTACGGAGTGACCTTGTGGGTTCAGTTTCCGTTCAATTTTGACGTGCCTTCCAGGTCTGTCCCTATCGCAGCTGAAACGTACAATATCACACATACACATCACGTAAACACACGTGTATTTTTTGTTCCACGTCGTCTTTGCGAATCCAGATCAATG
Source organism: Gammarus roeselii (assembly GCA_016164225.1). Taxonomy (NCBI): domain Eukaryota; kingdom Metazoa; phylum Arthropoda; class Malacostraca; order Amphipoda; family Gammaridae; genus Gammarus; species Gammarus roeselii. The sequence goes on from SDVV010045773.1 coordinate 4,638, forward strand.
TCGACGTTCTAGCAATGTGAGTTGCTAACAGCAAGTGTCTCTAAGTTCCATCTAACCACTTAATTAACTGCGCCCTAACATCCGGGCAGTTGGGATTATTGTGTTTACAACTGGCCTGGGTCCTCTTCTTACTAATTACATTTGCCGTAGCATACTTTCGGAGCGAAGGGACCTTCCTTGTCGATCGCAGGCCTAATTCCTGACAGCTTTGTCTGCGTACAATCTTTATGGAGGGTATAGGACGTTGTCCTGGTAGCTACCGACATTACTTACTATATTGAAGGACATCATTCCAATGCATATGCGTGGATGTTGTACAACGGATATTTTATTCTACTGGAAGGGATGTGACAGTATCTTGCTCAAGTCACTATACGTATGTATAACAGAATATATCATTAAACTCAAATCCCATGCTCCCAAGGAGGTCATGCCAACTCCCCAACCCCCCCGTGGGAGGTGGCTCACTCGCCTTCCAGCAAAGGTTGACACAGCCTCAACCAGAGCCTCACGAGCGCTGGCAGCAGCCGCGGCTTATTTCCTGTAGTGGGCTGGCTTCCATTGCTGCTCCGGAATCCAAACTAATACGATCGTAAATAAGTGGAAAATTGCTGGCCGACTGCCGTATATTACGCTTCTGTATAACAACTCAATACGGGCCCAAGAAACGGCCGGCAGCAGACTTAGAGCTTTTGTTGAGCTGGCTTAACGGGCCGCATTATTTATAATCGATGCCTTTCACACAGACCCTATTCCTTACAATCGCCTCCTTTTCGGCTGACTTTTCCACGTAGGCTCGAAGATATTTGGTGGTAATGTCCGCACGGACACAAAAAGGGCGAAAGTTATTGTAACGATTATAGTTCGGTGTGTTCCCTATTGCTGGTTGACGGGTCTGGTTTCTAATCATTTTCAGAGTTTTGAATGATCATGCAGTGTCCTATCAACCAACCACTCCAGATTATACATTTATTCTGATTACCCTGTTGCACATTGTAGTGTGATGGTATGTTCCGTTTGGTGCATCTGTACAGCAAATTTGTGTCCCCTAATTATTTATTCCGATTTGGAGGAATAGCTTTTATACGTTTTAGAATCAATAACTGTTGGTCAATGATGTGTGTGTGCTAACTAAAGTTTATTAAGTTATTTACCAATGTAGAGAGTCATGGTTGACTCGTCAACTTCCGAGAGTGACGTAATAAGTATGGTTTCAGTATTCTATTGCTGGCGGAATTGTTCTCAGCCACGAGTTTTCAGTTCCATTTCATCTGTTAATGGAAATAGAACTGAACTCATCCAATTACGGGTGATGGACGCGGGAAAAGTTTGCTGGATGGACCGGCACTGCTCTCACCCCGGCTGCTTTGAGGACCCCCAGCCGTCTTGAGGACCCCCAGCCGCCATGAGGGCCGGCCGCCGTGAAGACCCCGGCCACCATGAGGACCCCCGGCTGTCTTGAGGATCCCCGGCCGTCTTGAGGACCCCTGGCCGCCATGAGGACCCTTCGCTGCCTTGAAGGAGCCCCGTCCGCCTTGAGGTGGAGCGCGTCGACGTTGCCACAACTTACGAGCTTTGGATCCGCGCAGCATGCACTGTATTTTGTGCTGATATAATGTCTACTTCATCATTATGAGTGTCTGTTGAAGAGCAAATTGCCTTCATCTATCGATGAATATTTATTAGCGGTTCCCAGTTTGCAGTAGAATTGTCGTCCCGGTGAACTACGTCCGTTCACTTTGTGCATATAAGAAGATCGCAATATAGCACTCTACAAATCGCTCAGGGGAGCATGACTTGAATGAAAAGTGTCCTAAATCGAATCGGCTGGTGCCATACACATTGTCTGCTTAGTTAAAAGTTGGTCAACGAATAGTAAGGGATGGGTTGATATCCGTATTAGAAGCATTAAGCTTACCAAACAATGTGAATGTGAATGGTTCTTACAACACCGTCTTATTCGTCGATGTTACGATAGTTGAATTCCTGCTGCTCCACGATGCTAAGCAAACGTGTTGAGCCTAATAAATCTTGTGAGTGCAAAGTGTGGTGTGTGTTGCATGTGGTGGTATTGATTCCTGTAAAAATATCAGAATATTTCATTAGAATGATGCATGTGAGAACGTTACAGTGAATTAAAAGAAAATGCGTACCAAACACTGAACTACAAATATCAAGTTTTGTTTGAAAATAGTCATACGGTGAACCAATGTAAGCAATTGTAATTGACCTGGTACTTAGCTCAAGTAAGAGACGATGTGGGCTAAGATATGTTGAACATAGTTGAACAAAAAGATAGTGCCTATTCGATTGGTAAATCAATTAAGTTAACAATAAACGGATTTGTATGAGTGGTTTCTGTTTCTACGACATGTAACAACGGACAAAAGTATCGTCTCTGATTGGGTCTACGCTTCACGCCGACCAAGCCCGGCTTTTCATCAACAGGCTTTGCTCGGATTACTTCTGTATATGATGAAGCCTAACAAGTAAACCTTGATTCCATTTCGGGTTTCTACGAGGTAACTCCAAAATCGCCGCCCCCATTCGTGGCTCCTCATAACAGAGTCGCCGATGCCGACGAAGAGACGTCGTTGGAATGAAGATGAATTCAAGCCACGACCAGGGTTGACGTCCCGTATTAGTCTGTCTATCTGGACGCTGGCCAATCTGTCTAGATTGTGCTCGGGATAAACTGACAGTAACCGCCTAGCGGAACGAGACCGCAACAAATCCTGTGGAGAACACAGAGTTCTTTGTGACAGGCCACTGATTGACCAACCAACTGCATTCCAATCCGCCGACCAAACGACCTTCGGATAATACGTAACAATTTTGAAATGCGTTCGACAAAATATTCTTGTACACTATCTTTAGTGGTGTTTGTTGATGTAAAAATATAATGATAAATTGTCTGAGGAAATTACAGTAGTATTTCCCTTGGAGTAAAGTGGAGAAACTATAAATTAGATTTATTCTAGGATGAAAAATCTTTTGGATGTCTAACGTTAGTGTGCTTTAATAAGTTGAATACAATATTTTCCGGCAATGAATATATAGGGATATATTTATGAAACAATTCATGAAGGAATATATCCAGACATGCTGCTCAAGCAAAAGCGCTAACTAATGATAGCAATTACTTAGTCTCAACCCCTTTTTCTCCAGTACTAAAAATGCATGGCATGGTTTCTCCATCAAACTTCAACTTATCTCACAAAGTTTCAAAGTTCGTGGAAAGCTATCTCCTACGGTCCTGGAAGAGGCTTCTTGCTTCGAAATCCTTTCGAAACTTAGTTCAGATACATTTCTATACGTTTTCGAAACAATTGTTCCTTTAAATCACATAAATGATTTATTATCTGGAATATGATTCCAACATATTGTCATCAATAACACAGCTCTTTCTCTAGGACAGCATTACACAGTAGTTAAGCTATTTGCTGTCTCCAGTAAACGGCTCTTCCAAGGACAGCATTAGGTCGTGTTCCTTGGCTTACTTATTGGTCGGCAGTTTATGGTGTTGATGCTGGGCAAAACGGAGAAAGCCAACTCACGATGGCAGTGAGACATTCGAGGCATGGCTTCTGCCAACTCACGATTGCAGTAAGACATATCGAGGCATGGATTCTGCCAACTCACGATGACTTTGAGACATATCGAGGCATGGCTTCTGATAACTCATGATGGCAGTAAGACATATCGAGGCATGGCTTCTGCCAACTCACGATGACATGGAGACATATCGAGGCATGGCTACTGCCAACTTGCGATGGCAGTGAGACATATCGAGGCATGGCTTCTGCTCGGAATAAATGCAGCCATAAATTGGCCGTCGGCACAGTCTGGTCCAGGAGTTGTGGCTCTGGGACCGGGTGAGGCTTCAATGGCAGTGGTGGGTGGGGCGAGGATGCGACGTGGGTGGCGACGGCGTGGGGAAAAGAAGACAGTTCACTGATAGCAATATTGTTGGATAAAACAAGAAGCGGCTATTCCAGAAGAAGTGGTCAGGTACAGTTACAAACATATTGGAGATCGTTATGTAGCGGGTCACTATACGAACTCAAATGCCTCGGACAGAAGGTGTGTGCTTGGAGCAACGGCATTATACCGTCTCAGTGGAGAATAAGTTTTCCCGTCCTGATAAGTAGAACAAGTGATATCATAGATGGGATTCATTGACTAATCCGATAGTTAAGCTAAGACAATATAGTAAATCAATGCACACGAGCTAGGGGGCAGACGGAATGACCGTGACATTGGAAAGGCGGTGTGATGCCGCCATTAGTCAGGAAGACGCATTCGAGCCCCTCCAACCACTCACTCCCACTTGGCATTGTCTGCGCACAGTATTCCGATAAGAGTCGCTGGTAGGCAGTGCAGCTGATCAACTCCTGCATTAGGAAAATTGAATATGTATGATAAGTTAACTCAACCAAAAAATGTTATCACCGGTTTACTGGCGTCTCATTGTGTGGGTCAGTAACCCATTATAGTGATCAATTGATCGGCTAATGTACTTAGCACCATTTAAATTTAATGATGATTAACATAAAGTAAGAGCATTGAAAGCCTGAACTAATTTTAGCGATGGCCATGATGACTGAGCAGCGTTACAGGCCCAATAAGCCGTGTTCGGCTCTAACCCTGACACATATCCAGGCCTAATGGAGGCCCTCTCTCAACTTCCTTCGCTAATTGCGCCCAATCACAAAATGTCAATAACAGTTCAAAGTTTTCAAGTAGCGAATCCTTTTTTCTATTTTTAATTAAGGTCTCATTGTATTTTTCGGTGCTACGATTTGATTGCGAACCTATGGCAAAAGTTGGCAGTCAAATCTCTTCCACTGTGTAACTTTGCTGCTGCCGCTGCTGCCTTTTGCCGGACGCGGTGCCGCCCCGAAAAGGCGTCCAATTCACAACTGAAAGGACGAGTGATATTCATGCAAATAATGCTGCTCTCAACGGGGCTCCTGGCAAGGCTTCTTGCTGTTAATTCCGTCTCGCTTCAATTCTTATGCAATAATCATCTACCGCTTGTGCACGGGACACACGTGGATAACTCACAACCACCTGATGGATGTCGACATAGGACCAAACGCACCACCTTGCCCCTGTTGCCACCAAGTGGCTATCAGCGTGAAACACTTACTGATGGATTGCAACGCACTCGCAGCAGCCCGACGAGCGTTCCTAGATCCCCCGTGCAACCTACAAAGCCTACTCACGGACCCAACCTACCGTAAAAAGCTTATCGCTTTCGGTAAACATACCGGACTTTACGAAGTTGTCTAAACCTAAAACACCTGTGCGAATGAGGTGGTCCCTCCACCTCACTACGCACAAAAACATCTACTCATTTTACGAAGATACGCATTAACTCTATACTCTCTCGTGCGC